>JAQQBS010001422.1:6661175-6703970 GCA_030347275.1 Microctonus aethiopoides | reverse complement strand
AAAAAAAAAAAGAAAGAAAAAATAAGCAAAAGAGATAAAATGAGAAAAAGCAGTGCAAGAGGGCGTCCGGATAGAGGTGTGTAAGTGTGAGGGAGCGTGGAGAAATGACGCTTTAAAAAGAAAGGGGGATACACCAGCCAGTCATATTATTCATTGTGGTATTGTATAATTAGGATGATAATAATAAGCACTTGAGGGCATTTGCATTTGCGCGGGGCTTTTTTTTTTTTTTATTTATTTACTGACACATCTCGGTTTTCTTCACTTTAGAGTTTCATGATTATTATTAGTAACTAATTATCAACAATTTTTTGAAATTTAAAAGATAATGTTGTATATAATTATATATTTAAAAGAAAAAATTATTCTTTTTTTCTCTTTATTTATTTATTTTATATAGAAAAAATTATTATAATGAAATATTGCATCAAGATTTCATTTTATTAAATTTGATTCGTTGAATTTAGATAAACAATTTGAGATTGTTTAATTCTATAATATAATTCTAATAAAATAATTAAATCATATTAATAATCCGATTTAATACACATTAATTTGACGATTAAAAAAATTATCAATCAAATTATTAATATCTACCTAATAATTATTTTCATGAAATTATATTTTGGAAATAATTAATTATGAATCATTTTACGATTTAATTATTCATGAATCAATTAAACAAAATATTAATTAGAACCATATATTAAATTAATTAAATATTTTCTTATAGATATATTAATAATTCCATTTGTTTTTGACACGATAAAGTGAAGAAAAATAATTTGCATTTTGACTTGGATTTTTTTTTAACTAGTATATCGTTGAATGGGTTCAAACAATTATTTAAAACTACCATAAAGAATTTGACAAAACATAAAGACACCAACTTATTGCCTTTTATATACATATATAAATATAAATATAAACCGGCTACTCTTTTCTGTATTTTTCTTCTCAATATATATACTTGCAGACAGCTATTCACAATAAGTCTTGCTTAAGTGTTGTATTTCTTGAGCCTTTGCTGGTTCAGCCCCCCTTTTTGTAACCGTTATACTCCAAGTCAACCGACCTCCGACAATATACCCTGTGCATATAGGTATAAATGCTGACAATTCTTTACCCCTCACGTTATATACCCATGATTCTTCATGAATATTCTTGTATCTTGCTTCAACAAAAATACTATATTGGCAGCCACCTTGACCCTGAAAATATTTTAACCCCTATCGTCATTCTCTTGGTGGCTTTCTTGCCAAAAACTTTCCCACAGTTGTACGCGCACTTTACAAGGGGTGTGTTGAGGGAATTCTTTAAGTCGCAAAGTCTCACAAGGGACGTGTTGAATTTATACACCACCTTTTATTTCTTTTTTTTTTTATTTTATTCTTTTTTTTTTCTTTCTTTCTTTTCTTACAACAGCTACAGAAGAAAGACGTTGTAGGTTTATATATATAGGTGTATATATTTTTATGAAGGCAAATTCAACGGCTGTTGAGGATAAACCGACATCAAACGATATTATTCAACTTTTGATACAACAAAAAATTAATATTTATATAAAAGTAAATTATTTGATTAATAATAAATTAATTATTCACAAATGAATTTTGTTGAAGTTTAAAATATAAAAATCTATTTACTGTGCAATTATTTATGATTATTGTAATGCAATTATGAATTTTTTATAGATTTTTGAAATTTATACAATAAAAAAAAATATTTGAAGAAATTAAATTTATTATATTATTGAATCAAATATTTTTTTTAAATAAATCATATTCATTTTGAGCAACTGAAATTTATTTGAAACAAATGTTATTTAAATTTAATACTCGCAATTTTTTTTTTAAATATTTATATAAATTTTTTTATTTACTAATAAATTAAACTCTAAATAAAATCATTATGATTTATTTAATTATTTATAATTGACAATGATGATGTGAGAAAGTTAAAGGGTGTGAAATATCAGGGGTGATTTAAAATATATTCAACAAATTCAAACATAAAATTTTACCTCCTTACTATAATACGCGTATGTGTATACATGAATGTATCATACATAATAATAAACTTTTATAATTCTTCAAGCGGGAGCTTGTGCGTATACATGAATGCTTACATCACACATGACGAGGGAGTAAAGATGTGTATAAGATTGGGTACAGAAATGTTTGAGGCTTTTATGTTGAGTTATATTGAATGTTTCACACATCAAGCTGTGAATATTCATTCACGAGACGCGTCAAAAAAGAATATAAAAGACATGTTTTTTAATTTCTTCTTAATTAGGAGTTTATACACTTTAACACCATGCTCAAGGACATAATATTCATATACAAAGTTAGTATTTGTCATCACATATATATTATATAATATTCGTATGATGTGTGTAACTTCTATAACTTTTGTTAATTTTATTTTTTCATCAGAAGAAAAAATAAAGTTAATGCGCAATATAAAAGCTTGTAATTATTCTAGATATTTCACGGAAGACATCATGAGTGGCTGACAGTAAATACATTCACTATTTTAATTGTCGTAATTAGTCATTTTATTTACAAACATATTTTTTATATATTTTTCGTTTCTAATTAAAACAATCAGTAAAAATTTAGAAAAAAAAAAAAATCTCACAGTCAATGTAACATGTATATCTGTATATACATATATTGATATACACCAAGATCAATCTGTATATATATACATATAAGTATATAAGCCTTGGACAATCGAACGATGTGGCAGATGTGCTGTCGACAATGAAAACCATCATCGCCATCGTCGTCGTCATCGTCATCGTCGTCGTCGTCGTCGATATAATATCTCGTCGTGTCGTCGTTTCACAAAGCTTCCAGTCTCCCTCTCATTACATTTTTTTTTTTTTTACTTTCACTGTCTCTCCCTCTCTTATTTTTGTTTCCAAAAACCCGCCGCCCCTTTTTCGCAATAAGAGAGAACTCGAGAAACGGGGGACCACGATGGCCACCAGGACATGGGGCGACCACCGCACAATATCTTCATACGCAACTTATATAATGGCGTTAAAGTGAACGCACGAGTGCAACTGAGAACGAAACATTAAAAAAAAAAAAAAATAGAAAAAATTGGGGTGCAGAAACGAAGAGAGAAAGAGCGTAAAATAAAAAAGAAAGTGTGACGTTGTACGATGTGAACAAAAAAGAGATGCTGAGAAGGGAGAAAGGGAAATATATATACAATATACATAAGGGGGAGAGACGTAAGTACATATACATCCGCGTGCCGCACGCGCCAATCTTACAATGAGCACTTGGCGTGCCCCGTGCGCGCGTCGCTTATATGTGTATATATGATCCCCCCTTGTTCGCGCGCGTATATACGCTTGCATCTGGTTGCCTTCGAGCTTTTCTCTTTCTTCCTCTTGCCCACATTAACTATACAATACACACATATACACATAGACATGTATATATGTGTATATTAATCTATATCTCTTATTCTTCGTCTCTCTTTTACGATAATTTTACCTTTTCCCTCTGTCGTTCTTACGCTGTGAAATATCCCCCTTCGTTCTTTTGGATAATGCAAAGAACAAGGGGGGCCAGTGAGAAATCAGGGGGTATATACAATTGAGAAACATATATACACACACACGAATATTTATATATAAATATATATAAACTTATATATGTGTGTGTGCCCCTTTAGTTCACTTTGCATCTGGATGAAAAATTTTATTTTGTCTTTTATGTTATTTTATTTTGCAATAAAAATAGTGGGATAACTGTTTTTTGTTTTTGGCATTAATTTTTTAGATTCATCATGACAAAATATGGATGAATAATTTTATGTATATAGTATTTGTGTAAACATGGTGGAAAAGTGTATGGATGAAGGTGGAGAATGCACGTTTATTTGTGATATGCATCGGATGATGATCAAGAGATGATGTGGCAAACGCAAAGGTGGAAAAATAGGTGGAGAGTGAGAGAGGGAGGAAGAAAAGTGGGAGAAGTTGATGGCTTTGAGCAGTTTTACTCGCTTGAATAGTCTCGGACCAGCCAACCCCGCTCGCCCATTCTCCACCATTCCACATACCGGTCAAACTATAAAACCCTTCATTTACACTATATGCTGCATATATAGTATTTGTATATACATATATATTTAGTTGTACGATGCATATACAAATATATTGATATTAATATAGGTTTAAAGATATCAGAGAATTTTTTGATGCTCCCTTTGCGTTTTATTTTCAACTTTTTATATCGACCAACTATTTTTAAACTTAAAAAAAAATCTAAATATTAATAAATAAAATATTATCTTGATAATCAAAAAATATTATACTAATTATATTAATATAATATATTATTTATAAATATTTTTTCTAGCTTTATTTATGTTTTAGTTAGCAAGGTGAATAAATTTTTTATCTTATTTATAAAAATAAAAAAATATAATCACGTGCTGATTTTAAGAATTCATTATAATAATTAAGTAAATGATTTCATTGACACTTTGAGCTAGGAATTGATTTTGTGAATTTTTTTCAAGGACAAAAAAATGTATACGATTGATCTTTTTACTTAAGTATCGAGTGTCAATTGGATGTATTATCATAATACAAATTACTTGGATACAGGAATGAACATGAATGATAATGGAAGCAACGAAAAGTATCAAAGCAAGATTTTTTACGTTTCTCTCTACATATTATACATCTATTTTATATCTTAACTAAATAGAGCAAGCGTAAGTGGAACGAACCGTAGCACTGGTGCACTTGATGATGAACAAATTTAGCTCCAGTCATTTTTTTTTTTTTTACTTTTCAAAACTTTTTCCTGTTATATTTCTTGCATTGTGCCTTTGCACACGACATTATTTTCACGTCTCTTTGGGCATTTCTCCAGATATGTGCAATGGATTTTTACATGAATATGTCCACATAAAATGTAGTGTATAAATATACATATATACACACATAAAAATTTTTTTTATTTTATTTCTGTCACGGTAACCTTAAATTTTGCACATCTGTCCCCGATGCTGGGCGACGCCCGCTGGGACGAGAATGAGTGGCAGTTAAGTCTTCAGTACTAAGTACACACGTGTATATAGTATTTGCGGGGAGCAAAATGTCGCGTGGGAGCGTTGAACAAGAGGACAAAAAAAGATAAAAAAGTGAATAACAGAGGGAGATGAAGAGAGAGCAAGAGAGATTAAGAGAAAAGAAAAGGCGAGTGAGCGCGCAATGGCCGAGGAGAATTATAAACCTCACATATACAAACTAATGTATATATATGTATATATATTATATATATATATAAACATGAAAACGTAGACTGCGAGCGCATAGGAGAAGGGTTGCCTAGGTTAGGGACTCGGAAAACATCCTTTGTTGAATGTACCCTACAGGGATCGCTCAACCGCCCAACCAACTTGTTCAACCCGTTGAGGACAAAATCAATAATTCTTTGTTGTCAAGTTTACCTCGCTATCATTTATGCCCTTTCTCTTAAATATTTCGTACTTCATAAAATACATATACTTATGCATTCAAATGTATATACATATATATAACACTAATGTATATTATAATCAGCCATGTAATTGTATTAAAATGTGCTGGAGAATAGTATTTTTTTTTTTCGAAAATTTATTTGAAAAAATTTATAATTTATTTATTCTTCAAATTTAATATTTTCTTAAAAACTTTTAGATATATCTCATATTATATACTATATATATCCCCCATATTTGATAAATCCACCCTTGTGGTGAATGATAAAAAAAAAGGGGGGCACACGTGATGTGAAAAAAAAAAAAATTGAAAGAAAAAAAAAAGGTATCGTGAGATCATTGCGTGCGTCGGATCTGATCTATCAACAAAGTACAATTTGTGTGTGTGTGTGTATGTGTATATGTAATTTTTATAGGTGCTGAACGAAGGATAAAAGAATATAAGAGTTTCCGGGTGTCGAATAGAGGGGTATTGCGGGTGGCGAAAAATGGGGTCTGAGAATGATGAGCGCGGGACATGGGTAAAGGAAGTGCGATAGAGAGAAGAGAAAGTCTTGTATTAGTGGGGCAGTAGGTTAGTTATAGGGGTGTTTTCTATATTGACTACTTTGAGATTCAGTAGTTCCCACAAATTCAGTGAAAATAAATTGGCTTCCTTGTTAATAGATACACAGGTGTTTATAAAAAGACAAAAAGACCAAGAAAAAATTATTTATAATTAAATTCTAAAGACCCGATTTGTAAATATATAAATGCGAGACTTTATATATACACCTACATATTTTGAAACAAAATATAAAATTAAAAAAACAGATCAAAAAACCCAATAATAAAAAATATACTAATCAAAAAATTATTCAAAATTAATTATTGATTTTATCACAGGTAATTATGATTTCATATAATGTTACTTGTAACATTTATTTATATATACTCGAGGTTAATATCTCTTTTCAGACAATACGGTAATGAATTTCGACGGCCTACTTGTCGCCCGTATATTCTACCTCGAAGATAGTCCATGGCATAACCCGCATCAACTTGTCGATTCTCTTCCACTACACTTAAGAGCCAAGTTGGCATATGGGCAATTTACATATACGAAGCTATAACGGTACATATAGATGGTGTATACTCAATGTGAGTATGTAGCTCACGTCATCGCGCGATTTCCACCGCCACTGTCGTCGTCGTCGTCGTCGTCGTCATCATCGTCATCAACCGACCATCCATCCGTCTATCGGTATCACATGTATCGGATGATGAAGCGCATCGTGTTTGTTTATAAACTCAATCAATATAAATATAGTAACAAGCGATCATCAGGCGTTACATCAGGACAAGTTTACAGAAAATACCACATACATAAATCAACACATATACGCATATATATCATAATAAATAAATAAGTTGATAAAATTATTGCTAATAAAATTCCGAAAGACTTTGAAGTAATTTAGAATGAAACATAATGAAAGCTTTGTTGAATATATTTTTTTTTTTTTCACTTTCCCGTCTGATCTGACAGTCGCAGTGAATGTAATGCGCACGAAGTTGTCTGAAAATACAGCTATATACTGCGCACGTAACACAAAGGGCTGAAAAGTAGCGAATCAGAGTTTATGAAGAAAACAGATATATGGATATATAAACGTGTTACGAACAGGCATGGAGATGAGATTTGTAATTATATTCCGTCTAGTCATTCGTTTAATCTCCACAATCATGCATATATGTATGTGTATACCTATACATATATACATGCTTATGTGTGGATATATGAGTGTGTGGAAAGGACAGGTGCAATTTACTCAACATCGTTTTTACTGACAAAAAATATCGACTGGACACGTCGAATGAAAACGACGATAAAATATATTTTTCAACAGCTATACACGAAAAAATCATGTGTAAAATGTATCATTGTATATTTTTCACAGATTTATCTATATGTATAAGGTATATAGCTATTTAAAAAAATATTATGAAAACAATTTTTTTTTCTATTCAATTGAATGTTAAATTCAATTAAAAAATCTGAACTTCAATTGAATAAAATATTTTATTTTTAAACGCATTATATTCATTTAATGCTGCAAAATTTTTTTTTTAATTTGTATAATATATATATATATATATATATATATATATAGAATGATTATAATTAAACATCGAGTTGATATATATGCACTCATGTATAATAGATACATCTTTTATCACACTAACGATATTTATTTTGTAGAAACTTTTAGATTATATTCGCAACGATGACCACAGATATTTTTCCAATGGCTGTACCAAAGCGAGCCGAATGAAATTCAAAGAGAGTGTGTACATATACGAGAGGGAGAAAAACGGTGTGGAAAAGAAAGGAAGTGAACGCCAGAGGGATATAGAGAGAAAGAGAGTGAAGAGACAAAAATGAACCAAGGGGATATATGCAATCGTGAGGGGCTAGGGGAGTGACAAACGTGGTGATAGAGAAAGAGGTGGATGAGAGGGTGAATGCTAGCATAGAGGGCGATTCAGTGGGTGGAGAAACGTTGGATGAGAGAAAGAGAGGAAGAGTAGACGGTGAAAAGGGAGAGAGAAAAAGAGCGGGAGAGGAAGAGCGAATTTCAAACGAAATCAATTTAGAGCTGCTGTCCAGTCGAACGTTACCCCTGCTCTCTACTGGGATAAATGTTAGCCCGTAATTTCAAGCCAACCTTTCTTTTTCTCTCTCGTTTATTCACGTATTCTCTCTCTTGTACTTGCTGTTTTTACCGTCCCAATTTGACACCGACGTTGCAACCCTCGCGCGCATTCAATCAAACACAAAGTGGAAAAAAAAGTTTGTGTATATTTTTTTATTTTTCATTTGGTTCAATGTGTAATTTAAGATTAATTATGTATTGCAATGCATTTTTACTTTATGGACACTGTATAGAGAAGAATCGATATTTTTTTATTAGTTAATTTATGTAGAAAAAATAAAGAGAAGAAATTGATGAAAAAATGTATCAATTATATGATAAAATTGTTGAGATGAAAATGAATAATTTTAATTTCATTTAATAATTATTTGGATTTTTTTTTTTTTTATCAATAGTCAATATATACTATTATATACTATTTATTGATACGCGAAATAATGAAAAAGTCGACGTTTTATTAATTCTCTTTGACGTTTAATAAATTCGTGATTTTTTTTTTCTTTACCATGAGAATTTCACTCGCTTGGTATTTTACAGTGGCTTACTAATATATATTTGTTAACTGAAGAGGGAGAGTGAACGATTTAGTGAGAGTCGGAGTGAGGAGTAAGTCTTTTTGGGTTTGATGTGCCCGTCTGGATAGTAACTTTTTTGATAAACTGTTTTTCACGTTTTTCGCCGGTTGAATGCAAATTAAATCCTCTACTGTCGAGCGGCTAAGAGTCGAAGCATGTATGAGTTCCCTTTCTCTACCTCTCTCTCTCTCTCTGTCATGCTTCCTTTTTTTTCACATTTGTGAGCATGCATACGCCACTTGTGCGCTCGCGCTCTCGTTTTGTTCCTTCGACATGTACCAGTTGGGAAAAAAGCTTGCATCTTTCTCTTTTTCTCTCTATATTTTTCTCTTCGGACTGCAGCCATATCACGACGGGAATATGAAAAGCCGATTAGGCTGCACGTTGCAACATTATCGTTATCCATTTTTTTGCCAACGAAGCGCGACTCCCTCGCAAAAAGTAATGGCAAAAAAAAAAAAGGACTTATTCAATTTTATTCAAATGAATTAGACATATTCAAATCCAATATCTACAAAGTAGCAATTTAATAATTATTCGAATAACTAAGAAGAAAAATTATTCAACGCATGAATAAATATTAATATTCAAATGTCCCTTCGCAAGACATATCTGCCATAATCATTATTTTGTCAAGCTACAACCATCCAATAGAAGAAAAAGAGCAAAAATAAAAAATTACACGGCATTCTCTAAAGTCACCGGCGAGTAAACCGGAAATCTCGTATCAACAGCCCCGTACAACAGAAAAAAAAAAAAAATAACATAGAAAAAAATTTTCAAGGAAAGTGGTTGGATTAATCTTTTGTTGAGAGTGTACCGTATATATACTCATGCTGCAAGTAGTGGCTCATAGCGCCGGATTAGCCTTGCAGTGGTGATGCTTACATTCCCCTATAAAGTCTCTCTCTCGCGGCAGCCCTCGGGAACAAGCCCGAACCGGCCCCATCTCCGCCAGCCTTCACGGCCTCTCCTCATACTTTATCATTCTCACTTTCTCCCTCCTGTTCTACTGC
Organism: Microctonus aethiopoides; assembly: GCA_030347275.1. Taxonomy (NCBI): domain Eukaryota; kingdom Metazoa; phylum Arthropoda; class Insecta; order Hymenoptera; family Braconidae; genus Microctonus; species Microctonus aethiopoides. The sequence goes on along the minus strand of JAQQBS010001422.1, from coordinate 6,694,166 downwards.
TACAGAGTTCCTCCTCCTGTATACCCCACCGATAGCCCCGCGGCCACTGCATTGTCTGCCGCTCAGCCAATACCCGTCGTCGTGTTTCTCGTACTTGTGCTCATTATCAGGAAAAAGAAGAAATGGCAGCGCAGTCAACGCTATAGCAACAACGAGATATCCATACATACATATATATGAATGTTAATGTATAGCAAGGCGAAATAAAAAAATATATTTGAGATGATATGAGCACAAGAATATGTATGCGCGCGGTCGAGAGCCAATCTTTTTCCTACGATGAAGTTGGCTACTGCTTTATTTTTTTTTTCTCATAATTATTGGCATCAGATATATAGGTGTATGATATAAATATATGTCTGTATGTATAAATATATATTCATGTTGCATCTCTCGACACATAATGTCGAGTGCCATTCACGTAAATGGTCTATTCTCCTTTTTGTTTTCGTTTTTTTTTTTTTTTTTCGAATTCATGGCTCTGTATATTTCTACAAATTAGTTCGCCACCTGTATTATTGTCCTCGCCAAGGAACACAATGTTATATATAAGTATATATTGCAGGCTGTATGGAAATTAATAGCGAAAAATTTTTTATACTTGGAGAAAAAGATATTTGGGCGTTATGCCAGAGTATACTTTTATAATAGGCAATACTATCAAGATGAAGAACTAAATAATGAACGTTAGGTAATATTTATAAATGAGAGCAAAGGCGCGAATGTGTCTGTATATATGTGGGTACTGTGTATATGTGTACAATTGGTGCAGTGAAATGTACGTAAATGGTAGATGGTGGTTAAATGATGAAACGGAAATGGAAACTGTGGAATGGAATACTTCACGTCATCGTGAAAGTATACGGGAATAAAATGAAAGGAACAAAAAAATAGGGAAACGAAAAGATTGAGAGACAGAGAGAGAGAGAGAGAGAGAGAGAGGTGGTGCACTAATTAGTGCCAAGAACGTAACGAAGTAATTTCTAATGAAGTAACTGCTGTTTATATATCCATAAATAAATTCAAGAGTCACAAGCTCGGTGAAAGACTTTATTCGTGCTTGTCTTTTTTCATCAACATATATACCATTTATAATGTTTATATTTTGTACAATAACAGAAATTTCTGGTCATGGCAATTATAAAAATCGTGGCAAGCAATCTTCGCTTTGAACTTGTGCTTTATAGTTTATGTAATTATCAACACAATATATATTAATATAATTATGTTATAATTCCAACAATTATCACTTTATACTTAGTTTTATGAGACTATGTGTATCGTTGATTATTATAAAGCAGTTTCAATAACAATGCAGTGTTAACTAATGAACAAACACGCAGTCATTATTTTTTTTTATTTGTTATATTTATAAATACATATAAATAAAAAAAAATATTGTTAACACGTGCCTATTAATTAGTAAACTCTTTATAAAGTTAATTGACACTTTAAGAGTAACTTATTATAATTATAATGTAGTTACATTAATATTATAAAAAGAAAATACGTCTTTTAAATACCAAAATGAACTTTTGATTATTTACAGTTATCTTAATTATATTTATTTTTTTCTGTGTGCGGTAACTTTAGTACCTGACGTGCAAAAATGTCTCCAATATTTTACGCAGGAACTAAAGAAAAATTCATCAATTAAAAGAAGAAAAAAAATACTATAATATTAAATTATATTTAAACATGAATATAAAACTGTATATTTACAAATGTAAATTTAATAGAATTATTGGCCAATGATGAATATATTTCATAAAGTGCATTTCGACGACATCACCAAGGGCGCTATAAGCTCTTGTGACACATGACGGGAACTCTAAGCACACACTTATACGTCTGATGGGTAAGCACGAAGGCGTTCCAACAACCACGCGGTATATTGTGGACCCTCAATTTGATGCGCGAATAAAGTAAAGGAGAAGTATAACACCAACCCAAAGAGATGGATTGGGATAGGGAGTACAAGTTAGATGTAGGGTAGGTCGTCGCTATTGTGGATAACTTATCAATATAGGTATATAGTGATAGAAAAGAAAGCCACTGTCAGCTTCCGCGTAAACGTATACATATACTTATAGATATATATGCATATATATTGTACGTATAATCCAAAGAGTTGCCACTTCATTGTGCCATGTACTGAGTTTTTAATTAAGGAGCTTGCGCGAATTCCTCGAGATGTTTCATCAGTACTTTTCGTTATCGCATCGTCGACATCTTTGTGTGTATATACATATATACACATATAAAAATTTTGAATTTGTATATAAGTGTATGGCAAAGGCAAAGAAAAAAAAAATATATGTCTACATAATGCACAAATATAACTATGAAAAGAATAAGAAAATAAAAAAAACAGTTGATATAAATTCCACCGACAGAGTTGTGCATAAATAAATATACAAAAAGAGACGGGTTTTTCTTTGTCACAATCGAGGATCCTTGAGTTTTTTTTTTTTTTTTTTCGTTGTATGTATGAAAGTATGAATAAACATATATATATTTACTTTCTTTAATCCTCTATATATTTATATACAGTATATATATATGAGAGTATCTTGACGCATCATCAACGTCAACAGAAAAATGCGACGCCAAAATTCAAAGACCAAAAAACTTTTCTTCCTTTTCATTAGTGCTCGCTTGAGTTGTGAGAACGAAGGAAAAAAGCTGAGAAGAAGCAAACAGCCACATCAATATACATATATATCTGTAGTTATATGTTTAATGAAAGAGACAAGCGGCTTCACGTCTCAGAGGTGCTCACGGAGGTATATATATATATACATCTATACATACTTATGCAAGTATACCCCTTTAACTATAACTCCCTTCTCCGACAAGTCTTTTTATATATACTTTCCCCGAAATTCAACGTGCACTGTTTCTTTGCCTCCTGGGCTTTTCCACCTCTCTTGATGCTTTTGTCTTTATAAAAAGGATCACAGCTATATATATACATTATATATATATGGTTGCTCATTTGGCTATCAGGAGATTCTTTCAGATTTTTATATTATTTTTATGATTTTTTTTCTTCTAGGCATTTTTTTACATCACTCTCTCGCCTTCGAGACTCTTGAGAAATAAGTGGCAAACGACAAAAAAAAAAAAATGAAATAAAGAGATCATTTCCTTTAAAAACGAGGAAAAAAAATGTACAAAAAAAAATTGGGAAGAAAAAAATGAATGAATTTATTACGGTACAGATGAATAGACGAAGAATATGTGAATTATCCTCTTAAATGCGTGTTCATCGGAGTAATCAGTGCCTATACGTGGCACTTTTCTCCTTCATGAAGCTCAGTCATAATATACACCCACACAGACACATATACATATATCGGTGGATGTATATATATAGAGGAAGGTTATATGAGATGTAAGCGCCAATGGCAAAGAGGTTATTTGAAGCGAAAGCATGATAATTACAAGGCCTCTTCTGCACTTATAATCTCTCTCCCGTTTCTCATATTTCTATTAGAAAAAGAATTCACATGATCGCGAAGAAAAGTCAGAAAAAGCATGTATATAGATACGTATATAGAGTTTGGACAGGACGAGCAGTAATCGTGACTGCACATAAGCATGTTTATACTTGTTTGCAAAAGGGTGTGCGCGACCAAGAGAAATACTGCATGCACACTTGTCATCGTATGCATATACCCCAAGTACATATGTGGATGTTTATGTATACCATGCGTACTCACATATCTATATACATCCATAACGCATCGTCGCTACCTCAAGGCTTGAATTTCCTCCACTGGGGTACCCTATTTTACGTCGGTTTATTTCTCACAATGAGAAAAAAACCTGAGGCACATCTATGTGCATGCAATTGTGTGTTATGGATGTATGTCTGCATTCTGTATATCACATAGCATGAGCTTATCCACACGACAACACGCATGTACGTATGACGCAAGCTTGCTCTAGTCTTTTGCTAAATGGCCCTCGCCAGTGCATATGCATTTTTGTGCATACATATTGCATATATGTATGTAGATATTTCCGTATACAGTATTTGTATGTATATATGTATATGTACAACCCTTGTACGGGGGGCAATAGCAACCTAACTGCCTCCCTATGTGCTCGAGTACACACAATCTTGTGGGATTAAAAAGCACACCCGCGCACTGCTACTTACACTATATGAGAAGACCGTATAATAAGCAGAGAACACACGACGTCGCGACTTTCCGCCTTGTCCTCGCATTACTCTTTTCGTTTTTTTTTTTTTTATTTTTCATTTCTTTTGCAAACCTCATACCGTCTCGTTTACTGTATACACATCATGTATGTGAATTGAAAAGAATGCGGGCGCCTCTCTCGGCGCGTTTGTAGTGAAGATTTTGGTAAACTACCGCGTGTGTCTATCCTGCCTTTTAATTGGCCTTCTTCATTCACAGAGACACTCACATGACAATATCATCCCTCTTAACTTTATATGTAAAGAGTAGTATCGTATTGTACGTGACATAAAAATTGAATTGTTGGATTTTTTTTTTATTGTTATACTTATGAATATTTTCTGTGTGTATATGAAAATTATATTATTGATAAATTAAATATATTTGATATGTATATAGAAAAAAAAAATATTTGTTCTCGTGTTGATTGTAGTAAATGACAATGGAAAAAGGACATTAGCGGGACAAAATAGCTATGCGTGTGTCATGACATGAAAGAACGAATCGGAGGAGAGACACGAAGACTTAATGTTCATGTAGGACTATTATAGAACTACATATATTTTAATATGCATATATACGCATATACATATATGTATACTTATATATTAAAGAGAAAAAGAACGATAGAAGGACAAAGGTTTGAGTTGAAGCGCTAACGATCGGTCACGTGTTTGACGTACAAGATAAAGGGGGTTGGAAAAAGGAAATTCGCGTTTAGAAAATTACCACGTCATTACTTGGCCTTTACTATCACTATCGTATGTATGTGCGTGCGTGTTATTTATAGTGACGGTGAGGAAAAAGGCGCGGCAACTAGTCAGCCAAGGAACATGACTGCGAATGTTGTGTGAAGTGATAGATATATCTTTAGAAGTATATGTTTACAAATTGTGATCCCACTGGTGTGATAAGTTAAACTAAAAAGGAAATAATACGATACGAACAACGAAGAAGACGATGTGTAATGGCAATGATGGCCCACGCCCAAATTATATCACTTGCGTGAATATTATCTTAATATTTTACAGGAATATTATATATGAACATTTTTCAAAATCATACGACAAATACGATGGTTGAAAAAAATTCAGCAGCGGAGTAAAACAATGAAAAAAAAAGACGGGATTAATAATAATAATGATGAAATAAAATAAAATGAATATACATATATGAATAGATATATGAGAAGAATAAGTAGATGGACAAAATGATGATTGGAAAAAATAAGCTACGGTTCGTGTCATTCAAATAGTCTACGACTCTTATATGTACATATCACATTGTCGTGTCCGTTCATTGTTCATACAATACGACATTAAATTCCTTCTATTCGAGTGATAATATCTGCTAACTCAGTCGCGTGTCCCGCCGTAGGATCTGATAACGATTTAACCCCAACCGGACACTTCTATCTCACTTTTCCAGAATTCCCTTTCCACGCGTGCGTCTCCTCCTACCCTTCCTTGTGCTGCTACACACCGTTGTCATTGCCGTTCCATCCCCTTACAACATGAAGCACGCGCGTCCTTATTCGCATGGCATTCGACCCCAATAATGAACAATCGTTGCAATAAGCTCATCAATTGAATAGATTGAAATAATCTCCCCAAGATGTTCAATATGTGCAATTGTTTATCTCTTATTTCAATGAAAATATAAAGTAGAAAATAGCGACTAATGAAAATACCTTCCAGTAATTATTCCTCATTATTAAATAAACTGTAGAAGCGATTATTTTCCATGATTTCCTGTTTTTTTTTTTTATATTCTCATTTTTCTCTTGATACAATAAATAGATATTTATATGCACGATTATACTTAAATATTTTCATAAAAATATATGCAGATACAATATAAATTACAGTATTGGTTAGTATTTATTCGTAATATATCTAAACCTCAGAAGGACAAATGGCTACATTTAGTATTATAATAAAATCTACATTCAATATCGGAAATTTGATACCGAGAAAATGAGCATTTGCCGTGACAAAAAGTACAAACAGTGTCGTATTATGTAGAATGGTGACGAGAATATCGTTGTAGAGAAAGAAATATAGAAAATGAGAGAGTACTTTAACGACCACTATATTATATGCGCATCAAAAGCGTATATAGAATAATATACGGCAGTATTTCCGCATAGGAAGTCGTGCATTACTATATCAGATCTAGCACGCGCGCGCGCTCAGTCCTCAGTCACACGGCTCAAAGCATGTGTACATGTGTAGAGAAGCATAAAAGGAAAAAGTCTGTGTATAGTATTACAATATATGTGATTAGACGAATTAATCGAAAGGGGAATGCGGCTGCGGGCGTATCAAAAAATAAAGACGACATTTCAATTTAATATTTATATTATTACGTACTCCGTTATTAATTTCTGTTGAATATCACACATGAAGTAATTATTATTTTATGTTTAAAAAATTGAAATTATCTATGAAAAATCGCTGTGGAGTGATAAGAAAAAACTGCCCAAGTAGTTTTATAGTAACGCTACGATGTAGAGACTAATTCTCAGTTTACCTTATATCTCACGATCTCTTCGTATACTCAGCCTAATTATAATCAGGCTAATGCTGAGTGGCTAGCGATGCCCATGCCACCTGCAGTCAACTAACCATTTACCTCTCTGGGTTGGAGGGTTTACTAGTATGAGGATAGTGAGCATAGTTATCCACTACGTTACTTATCCAGCGGCCGTTCGTGATAATTAAGATTCAGACACACCCACCGTGACTCTTAGTTGTCTCTTGGGTACTGACCAAGGACGTAAGCGAGCATGATGGGGGAGTGGTCGATGTTTTATATATGTATATATTTGCGTTTGCATGTACGACAGATGATAAGTCAAACGAGTTCATGAAAATTTTCCATTCAATTGTGAGATGTGCATTTAAAATCTATATATGAAATTTACCATTGTGCATCCGAGCAATTCTTGTACGTGGGAGTGGTCAAATAAATTGAACAAGTTCGAAGAATATGTTCGACAATTGAAAATAAAATTATATTTATGGACTTACCTGAAGTTGGAGAACCACTTGACCAGCTGCGCAGTGTTGTTTTTGTTGAATTTAATGTCCGGAAAGTACATTTTCAGCACAGATGACGACGGATACCTTGTCCAGAAAAACATCAGTTTAGCTTTCCGCAGATGCATCGGCGTTAACGTCGAACTGTTCACCGTGGTTAAGGAAATATTTTGTGTATTGAAAAAAAAAAAAAAAAAGCATTTATATATGCATTATTCTTAAACTTAATATTGTTTTCTTTGTTGTAATTCTCTACGATATCAAATTGGATGAGAAATCATACAAGCTGAGGTATAGTGATAAAATGATTGAGGGGTCCCGATGTTAGCTCAGGTTGACCTACGATTGGCCGCATCCTCAGCCGAAGCCTTACCGACTCCTTACCCGTAATAGGATATCCCGCTGTGGTTTCATCGAATTCTTATTCGGTTAATCCACACGTTCGATATCTCAATGCCCTCTTCTCACGTTGTTTTATTACAAATAATCACCCACACGATTCTATGTTAAATTTATTATTTACAGTCTGGCTGACATATAGTTGAAATTAACCTTTCTTATAATACTCTGAGCCATTTTCTCTCGACCAAGAAAAAAATATTTAGGCTATTAACGAAACCGCAACGGCGTTCACACGTGATAAACGATGGATAGTTGGTGGTAGTGAGATGGACTCTGGAGGTTACGGTGTATACAGTTGTGCGCTTGACCGACCCCTATGCTAAGCGCTTGATGAGGATGAACGAGAAAGATAGAGAGAAAGAGAAAACTGAAGGAAAAAAAAACGGCTGCATTGATTTTACATCAAAGGCCGAACTAAAAAGGCGGCAAAGAACGTCGTGCACCGATCGAACGCCCACGGTGCAGCAGCATTGCAGCGTAGAGTAGTGCGCGCGGCCTAACTCGCTCTCTTTCTCTATATAACTTCACCGATCGCGCAAGCTTTGGCTTTTCCTATTCTATTTTTTCTTTCACGTACCGTTTTTTTTATCCACATTTCATTTTTTATCCGTGTGACGTTATTTTACATAAATTGATGAACAAATAAATTTTTTTTCTCTTCTATTACACGTCGTTTCTACAAATTTATCTGATAATAAAAAAAAAAAAAAAAAAAAAAAAAAAAAAAAAAAAAAAAAAAAAAAAAAAAAAAAAAAAAAAATGATTATTACATTTACATGTTATTCCCTCTTTGAAGTGAACGGCAATGATGAAGAGAATGCGATGAGTATACTTTTATCCAACTTCATAAACGAACTCGCCATTTTCTCCGTTAAACTGTTGGGGCAGATTATTGGCTTGCAAACTTGGGGGAGAAGCTCTACGTGAGTTTGGACGAGCGCAAAGTAAAGAACTTTTGTAACCATACCTCGTTGCTGGACAAACTCCCTACCCGTATGTACGTCCAACGTTAGCCTAACTCCAAGCCAAACTAATCTAACATTCGTCGTAGCGAGACGGATAACTACCTCAGGTGGTTGCACTTGAATCTAAAGAATAACTATAAAAGTTTATTTTCACAACTCTGTAGCCATTTTTAAAACTAACCTATGCCGAGATCTCCGCCTACTTACGTTCTTTATATAGCTCGATGTCTTATTGATATTATAAACAGCATTAAAAAAGGATATTGTAGGCTGAATCCCATCATAACTGATGTCTGCTGAATTGCAATCACTACCCCTGTCATTGCTATCCATCCTTAAATGACCATAGTCGGGACTGCCATGTTGGGCTGCTGCTAGCAGTGCTGGATGTAGCATTGCTGGTGGATGAGGTAATGGAGGTGAATCACGAAGTTCTACTCCACTACCAGGTGGACTCGACGGTAAATGATGTGGACCTGGTGGTGGTACTTGACCAGGATGACCCGCGTGGGGGTTGAAGAATGGTGAATAAGGTGAGAACACTTGACTCTCATGAAGACTTGGGTTTGGTATCGCAACGCTCGTTGGTAATGAGACCGGTAGCATTGGTGGAGGCGCATGGCCATACACACCTCTCGGTGGTGGTGGAGGTGGCGGACTCTCATTACCACTCTGAGAACCGCTGCCTTCTTGCGCCAAGATCCTCGAAACCGTTCTTGGGGTTATTCTTGTATCGGTAACCTGAGAACAAAGTTCAAACTTTATGGAAAAATATCATTACGACTGTTTCTTTGATAAAAATTCAATAATTTACCTTATGACGTTTCTTCTTTGGTGTCATTACGAGTGATAAAGCTTCATTTTGTTCAATATCTCTCGCCTCTCGTTCGTCATTTCTAAGATTGCAATATTGGTCACGTTGCTGTTCTCTATGCTGCTGTTCACGTTGCTGTTGATGTTGTTGCTGCTGTTGTTGTTGTTGTTGTTGTTGGGCCTGCATCGAGGCCATTGCATATATCGTAGGTGGTTTTGGGGCCTGAAACATTGCGACACTTGGCCTCGCGAGTGGAGGTAATTGATTGATTTGATTAATATTATTTTCCGTTGGGCCGGAAAGTGGGCCATGTGGACCACCCATGGAACCGATTGGCGGGAATGCCGCGGATTGTGGAGGCGGGGGGCCACCGTTGAGCGGCCCCCGTGATCCGTTTGGGCCACCGGGTGGTTGAGGTGCGCCCCTATCTACCACTTTCGTTCTTGGCGAAGATTTTCTGTCGAGTAATTGGCTTGCAAGCAGTAAATCTTTATTTAATTGTTCTGCAGCCGCCTGTGCTGCCTCCATTGGTTTACCATGAAACCTCCTCTGTTGCATAAATCTCACAACAATTGTGTCAACAAGATTCCCAAGCATTGAATTAATTTCAGTCTTGAGAATGTCTGCAAGATTCTCGAGATCACTAGGTGTGACATGAGCCCCCGAGGATCCTGTCGAGTGTGCGTTACTCCGAAGCACATTCAGTCTTTCTTGGAAGTCTTTATGATGATGAGGTGTGCTCGTTTGCATTTGTGGTGTCTGAGGTGTTGATGGTGCCGTATTACTCTGATTTTGTTCTCGTTGATTAGATGGTGGGGGTGTTTGTTGACGTTGATGTTGTTCCCGTTGTTGTTCACGCTCTCTTTGATGATGTTGTTGTTGAACTTGTTGTGCCTGTTGATGCTGATGTCTCGCCTCTTGATGTTGCTTTAATCGTTCAAGGGCAGCATGCTGCTGTTCAAAATAAAGCTTTTGACCCATATGATACATAGCAGCTGCAGTTGCGTGAGGATCAGGTGGTAGTGCTTGAATGCCGTTGAAAGTTGGCGGATGGGGTCTTGGCGGTCGTGGTGGCGGCTGCTGAGATTGATTTTGTGGACTAGCTGGTGCCTCACCATTTTCACTACTCTCTGGTTCCATTCGCGCCAAGTTTGAGAGCTCATGATATTTTTGTTGCATGATCGCAAGTTGTTCGTGCATGAGTTTTAATTGACTTTTAAGATTGTCTTTTTCTTTTCTTTTTTGTCTTATCGTCGAAGGATCTTCTTCATCTTCACTGTCTTCATCATCCATATCCACTAATGAATCATTAATATTATGCTGAAGAACATGATGAACTGTTTGCTGTTGTGGTTGATAACGTTTTCTTTTTTTACAGCCATTAACGGGCTGAAGTGCAGGACTACTTCGCATCGTACTCACAATATTTTCCACTCGCGCACGTTTTAAATCTGTCGCTGGTGAACTCACCTCGGCTTTTGGTACAACCGGACACGGTGATTGACTCGCCGAACGACTTCTTTGTAAACTTATTGGGTCTGGTAACTCTTCTTTGATCGATACCGAGCCGGGACGTGGCACCGTCGGGCTCGGTGGTAAACTTTGTTCACAATCAGATCCATCGAGGTTGGCGCCTGGTTCCATACCAGCTTCTGCAAATGCTTCTTCCATGGCGCGCGCAGCTGAGGCGGCGTCTTCAGCACTATCCTCAGCATCCCCTGGCATCACCGTATCCCGATCACTGTGAATTGCATTAATGTTATTTCCATCGACACTATCTTCCCCTCCACTTTGCACTGTCCCACTAATCGCACGCGCACTATCACTATTTTGATGTAACTGTTGCGGACTCTGTTGTTGATGTTGTTGAGACTTTAATAGCTCTGCCGTTGTATTATTATTATTGTTATTATTGTGTATACTGTTGTTGTTATTTGGTTGTTCCTGAACACCGAGGGCGGAAAGTTTTCGCCCCTGTAAAATGTCACGCAGCATGTGTTGCGTGAGTTCAGCCGCGGTCGCTGGATCGTCACAATTGACGACTGCGCCTGGCTGAAGATTGGCAGCTTGATCTATGCCTGCACCCGTCATGCCGTGACTACCTTCGGGTGGTGAACCACCGGCGTCACTGGCCTGCTTCACTTGTCGTCCAAGGAGCTCGTTCAGCATCCTGACTGGGCCAATGCCCGGAGCTCCAAAGAACCCAAATGCCGCGTGGGCAGAATGCTGCGTAGTTGGCCCCGTCGTTGTTGCGAGGTGACCTTGAGTACCCGCTGCTCCAGATTGTTGCTGGAGTTGTTGTTGTTGTTGCTGTTGTTGTTGTTGTTGTTGTTGTTGTTGTTGTTGTTGTTGTTGTGATGAAGGCTGGTGATTTGTAGGTTGTCCCGAACCACTAAATATCGCACCGTAAATACCACCGCCAAGAAATGATGGCCGAGAGCTAAAGTTCGGAATGCTCGAGTAGCTGTTGCGCGGCTCTCCGGCGTCCACGCGCTGTCTGGTGCGCTTTTGCTTCTTCAAGAGTTGCTGTTGCTTACTATCCGCGGTTGCTCCGTAGAGGGCGAAACAGTCGGTCTCCTCCTCCGATGACATCATCGGCCGTCTGGTTGGTCGGCCCCCCAAAGGCCTCCTCGACCCCTCCCCGCCAGGGCTCCTTGTCACCCCTCCCCTTCTCACTCGAATAGCTTGCCGCGTGGCTTCGTGAGCTGTTTCTACACCCTGATTCTATCCCTTCCAGCTCAGCCACCTCGTTTCTTCGAGCAGCCGTTCACTCTCCCCACTTAGTGGCGCGCGGCGACTTCTCCCACCAACACGTTGTCGCGCCTTCTGTTTCTTCTCCTTCTACTTGAACGTTGTGTTGAATATTCTCGCGGAGCTCTTAGATTTTTTTCGTTTAATGCTTATTATTTTATGCCAGTAATATTTCTAACTATATCACGCACAAACAGTGCGATATTGCACGTCGCCGTCGACGACGGCGACGACGACGACGAGGTCTACTTTTTCTCTGGCGATTCCCGTTGGCCCTAATGCTTGATCGTTCCTTCCTCTTTGGCCGTCGCCGCCGCAACCACCTCCCGCCACTACCACCTCTTTTTTCTCGTTCTCTTAGTTCTTTCTTTACGCTCCGGTCTCCGCCTCACCCTCGGCTTTATCTTGGACTTCGTCCTTCTACCGTATATCTCCCTCGTTTCTTTTCTCTTCTTCTTTTTCGTCGTCGCCTTCTCCTTCTTACTAATATTCTTTTTTGTCTCAATCACCTTCTTGCTTCTTCGCTTACACTCTCTTTCACTCTCTTTATTCTACTTGCCTATCTTTTCACTACTTTTTACCCCGTCCTTTCCGCCCAGTACTCGACGCCAGTGACTGCCGATACACGTTTATGATCCGCAATCGATGATGCGTTTTTGAGTCACGCTTACGATTTTTTAATGCAGCAGGATCGTTTTCGGGGCTACTGTCGCTCCCGTTACTGCTGCTGCTGCTGGTGTTGCAGCTGCTGCTTCTACTTACACGGCGACTGTTCGCGCTCGTGCTACTCTTCACGCCCTGTAATCGATGCTTGTTACTAATTTTGCTCCCGTTTGTGATGCCGAATGTTGTGGCCGGACACGGAGCTCGCGGACTTCTCGTGCTCCCGCCTGGGAGTTGCATCCTTCGAGCGCGCCAAAGGGCTAGCTGCCCCTCGCTCCCTCGTCTCGATTATCGTTGTTTCAATCTTATCGCTCTGAAATTCAAACACAAACATCATAATTAATATCACAATAATATTTATAAAATAAACATTATTTACATTTTCATCTACTTATTTTATCAATAATGTATTGATTATTTTCGTTAATACTACCACCGAGATGTATCAATGAAAATAATAAATATATCGCATACATCGTTGAATGTCAACTGCAATATCTAATGCCTTTTTTGCATAATGATATCATTGCACAACCCTCTCAATATCGTTATCCGTAAATATATATTATATTTGCACACGTAATATCTATTATCGTTACATCGTTTATGTATAAAGTACGTAACAATTTAAAGGAACTTTGTTATAATTATTGTGAAATCATGCCTAACTACCTCCATACGAATTCGTGAATGTTATTCAAGTTCACTCAAAAGTTAACATACAATTGTCCCCAAAATTAATTTTACCCATTAGCAGACATACACATATATGTGTACATGTTATCTGTAAATTATAAGCAGTTTTGTGCAATGACCATAGTATATTTCTCGTTGAAAAAAGTGATAATATCGACATGTATAAAGTTGAAGACAAGCGTCTATAAGAAAATTGCTATATCATACATGTTAATCAGTAAAACGACTCGCAGAAGTAAGTCGTTTGTCTTTTACCAACGTCATATAGCTGAAATAATAACAGAGTATCCATCATATATACTTTCGCAGTACATCTCAAGAGGATCAATATAGTTATATGTGAAAGAAAAAAAAAAAAAAAAGAAAGAAACAAAGAGGTGGTTTTTCTCATGTATCTCCTCGAATATGCTGGTCGAACATCATTTATGATCGGTGTATACATACATGCGACAAATATCTGCATGTGAAGTACGAAAGTACGAACAAAAAAAAACATACTCTCCATTTAATATATATTCACGTGTTATGTAATTCAGTACACATTATGTCAATGCCCTTCGATCCATTCACCGCATGTATAATCATATTCACATACAAGTGCATTATTATGTACGTATATACGTTTCATTCGCATTGACACTCTGTCATAAAGTGTAATACATTCGTGATAGCTGAAGATGTGCTCGCATATACTACCTTGAGGAATATATATTGATGGATGACATTCGTATATATAACCAATATACTATCTTGAATCAATATGAGTATAATGTTAACTTATGCTATCGTCTTCTTCACTGTACAGTAGACAAAATAAGAAAAGAAATGAATAACTGAATCAATTATTATTGCGTGAATATAAAATAATTTATTTTGATTATTTACTTTCGAAATTAAATTTACTATAAATTGCAAATTATTGAACTTCTCTCGAGTTTATAGTTATAGGTAGGTATAAAGATATATTATTTTTTACATAAGCACATGGAGAAACAGCTGATGCAGTTTGAGACACCTGCGTTTGATTCTATTAGCTATGCTATACCTATATATATGTGTATACAAATATGTGGCAATGACTGATGGTATGTAATCGATTTCCGTTTATTGCGTTATATATTGAACCATTCACATATTCTATCTATACAACTGTTTGTGATAGTTCTAGTATAGTTAAATATCTTTCATTCTCATTATATGTATGCAAAATATATGTGTTTATTAAATAATATACAATCTAAATGAAACAAATGAGCGTGTTTTGGAGGAGCCAGTCTTTGAAAAGTGTAGTGGTTTACATGAGAAATATGGCGTGAATATAGTATAGGAAATATGGAAAAAAAAAAGAGAACATTGTGGAAATTAAGAGGGGGAATATATATACTGAGGCGTGTGGTTGAGGCATATGGCTTGAGATAAGAACTATGGGGCAAGAGAGGGTACAAATACTTTACCTGGGGACGCTTCGAGGGGGGCCCTCTTTCGCCAAGTCACACATGTATACACGTATATCCCTATCTTCCCTTGTGAGTTAATCGGAAGGGCTTTCATGCGTGGGACAAGCGGTGGAAAAAAAATAAAATAAAATAGAAATAATGCGAGAAGGATAAAAAATAAAATAAAGAACGAAGTGGCTCACCGGAAATAGTGAAATTGCTGCCCTTCGCGCCAACTCTACTATAATATATACATATACATATAAATATATATGTGTATTTTGAGTCGGAAGTATGCCGGAGGGTAATTACGCGCGAGACGCCGCCGTCTATTCAAGCGATGTTCATCGTTTCGAGATTTAGGAGACGGGCCGGTGCCCATGCTTCTGCGCATTAAATATTTCCAATGTATATATATTTATATAGGAAACTGTAATAAAGAGCGAGATGAGAGGCGGCAGAGGGAAATGAGGGAAGAATGAAAGAAATACGGAATCATTCATTGAAGCAAAAAAGTCACCGAAATTTCACCCGGAAGCTATGACATTATACCTAGTTTTGTCGATTTTTTTTTTTTTAACCGTTGATGAAAAATAAAGTCAGTGATGAAATTTCGTTGAATGAATTCTTTTTTTTTTTTTATTTAAAAATTTTCACTTTTTTTTTTTTATTCATTTATATTCTACATACAGACTATTTTACGCGTTGTCTGCCGAACGATAATAATGGCGCTCTGGCGTATTGTGCGAGCCCTCACGCGGAATCATCGACCGAAAACTTCCGGTGCGTCATGCGATATTTACCGTTTAGGCAGGTGATTCTAATTTAAAGGGTGATTACATGATGACTGCTTGCTGGTACATCTTACATACATACATACATACATACACAATATATACATCCAAATACATTTGTACACATTAAATATAAAAGAATAAAATAAATTATAACCAGACGTAATAAAATATAACATTAACTTATACATATAAATATCAACCAATAAAACACAGATGAAAACCAAAAATTATTTTATAAAATATTCAAAGCATATTCCACCCTTCAAACAAATATATTCTCGGAAAAATAAAAAATTCCCATAAACGTCTTATCCGAGTATCTTTAATTTATATATTACATATAAGTAATTAGACCCCCACATGACGGAAAAAAGCAATAACTACATAGACAACATGTGCATAGGAATTTCGTGCGCCCCCCGCGTAGGTGTCATGTGGTCGATGACCAGGAGGTTCGCAGGGGGTGCATGGGAACCCAGTTGTAACCAACAGTCCATGTCCTTTAGCCCTTTTATTTTTCTTTATATATTTTATTCGAAAGTTTTTACGTTCAAGTTCGTCGATCACATTATTTTTATATAGCACATACGCTATTCACCCCCTTAGCTGGTAAGTAATAAAATTATCGTAACATCCGTTATATTTATATAATATACATATGTACAAGTAGATATATACACAACATCACCCCCAAAGCGCGTTATTTATGTATACATATGTAACATCAAATACATACACTCTATTCATACAAAAGTGCAAAGAGAATTGTTTTTTTTTTTCCATCATTTTTATTTGCAAATTGCAGAAACACAATGTGTACATAGCAACACACATGTTGTAAACAATATGTAGAGCAATATATAGATCACGCATGTATATTGTACATAGAGAATTACATATATTTGTATGTTTGTATATGTGAATATATAGGTATGATCTTTGCTTCCGGTTGCATTACAAACCGCGCAACAAGTTGACACTCGCATCAATTAATGCGTTATTAATCGTTAGTTAATCGCGTTAATGTGCTGAGCGCGCGCTCCGGCACACAGTGGAATGGGCGCAAATGAACGCACGCGTATATACTCTCTCATCACAATGTGGAAAATTTTATTATTGCTATTTCATATATTATAAATTTTATTTCAATTCACTAACAATAAGCTCTTCGTGATTGCGTGTACATGGCATGTATACATACATATATGCATGCAAATACATACCTACATGCATAAATATATAAATATATAAATGTCGACTGATATCATTATTCATTTATATTTGTTTTTCTTGTTGACAAATTTTCATAATTTACAGGTCGATTAATTCGTATAGCTTTGTGTTTGTGGCGATGCGGATAATAATAATAATCACAGTCACCTGTGTAGTTTTACATATATGAATAGCTATTTACTTGTGGTTTTTATCGGCTGCCAAACAATTTAACACCAACCTACAAATGTTGATATGCATAGGAGAAACATATTATGTATTATATGTATGAATGAATGAATGGAAAATTAAATGATTGAATTTGTTGATCGAATATTCAATGGCTTAATGACTAATAGTGTTGTTCCAACGACAATTACATGTATTATTTAATATAATTTACGATATTTAGTAATATTTATTTTCAAATTGAATTTCCATTTAATTTAAAGTACCTCATGTTCAATATTATTTGCATGTATATAAAATACTTGTGGATTTTGTAACGTACTTGTGCATGATTTTACGTCTTTATGGACTTTTTCGTTGATGAAATTGACAGATAGTCTAAGGGGAAGATTGAGGATCGTGTCTCACGGGTAAATATATATAAAATGAATGGAATCGTCGTTTTTGGGTTAGTGAAGGGGAACTTTGTTGGCGGGGTCTTCGTCAACGGACGGAGACACCTTGCCATGAGATGATGCGACCATAATGTGGTATATGTGTATATAATACAAGGAGAAATTTCCCAAGGTGTGCGCATTGATTGTCTGGCAAATCTCCTCCAGAAAGTTTTTCCAAGGAGACACACAACATGCAGACATCTCTCGTGCACTCACCCTATATGCCTTTAGGGTTCCCATGACTTCTCACTGTGGGAAATTTTAACGTTTGATATTGAAGGATGAAAAAAAAATCGTGGGGTGCCCTTCCTATCCCATATAAACTTGTACGGAAAAGGAAGTAAACTCAACGGTCCTTGCTCTCAATGGCGTCGCAATGTAATTTCATATAAATTATAAACACAAGACATTTAAATTTGTCTGTCAAATAAATCAATTAAATTAAAATTGCTATCAATTTTTTTTTTATTCTATCTTTTACTTATCAATTATTTATCATTTCTATATCAACTCAATGCCGATGTGTTGAATGATCTGTATTATCGAATGTAACTTATATGAAAATTGTATGAATAATAATTCAAAAGACGCGACTTTAGTTATAAAATAAAAGTCATATAGAAGTTTGCATATTTACAAAATCACTTTAAAATCATTTTAACCGTTGAATTTAAATGTCTTGAAGAGCGTACAATCTATAAAATCCCCTCAAGTCGACACCAATGTTCCCAAGATTGAGTATACACACATGAAGGACCCCTTGGTGGCACATTCAGGTGGCTTGTGTTTCCACCGGGCATCGTCAGTTCTACCTTCTTTTTATTTCCCCTCATAACGATTTAAATGTCCCAGGTATTTTTTTCCCCACCTTGGCTTAGAAGGTAATTTTCCCTCCCATATACCGAGGTTAGGGTGCAACGTCGAGCTAAGAATCCGGGATAAGAATAAGGTGGTGCAGTCTCTCCTTACTAACTACTTCGTTCCTAAGGCGCGTGCCAGCTGCTGTGAGTCGAGGCGTAACCGACGTTTTGGCTTTATATTCCACCATCTTCAACGTACATGTGTATCTGTATACATTCATACATGTATATGCATACGCAGTTCTCACTCCTCGTCATGGGGCCCAGAGCACCCATTGTTGAATCATTTGTGGCTCGAGCCATGGCGCCCCTTCAACGTCTTGGGGGCCCCCTTAGTTCTTTTTAACGTCTTAAAGGGAGAAAAGGAAGTAAAAGGAACGAAGGGCAACTCTGTGGCATTTTACGTGTGCCGGGCTAGACTAAACCAGTTGGTATATGTATACATGGGTGGAGCACAACGGTTTTTCAGATTATAATACATGTATAAGCATATAAGACTCCCCAAGAAATTACCGTTGTGACTTTTTGTCAGTATGCTGCAGTCTTATTTTATTTTTGTTTTTTTTTTTTTTTTTCATTTAACGTTATTTAATTTCTGCATTAATATTCATATACTTTTTTTAGCCTAGAACCATATTTAATTATCAACAGTTCTGATTACACATTTAATTCTCTTACTTAATTGTTGGTCAGAAAAACTATTCGAATTCGATATAGAATTTATTTACTTGAAATTTTTTAGAATGTTTGTCGTTGACTGAAAGATGCACATGGGATGATGTTGGTATATTGCTACAATTTTATTGGCCGCACAAACGGCCACATTCACTATACATCTATTACTACTTCAGAGTATATAGTTATATGCATGAATGTATTGTGGATATAACGACTACACTATCCACGCGGCATATTGGCAACTGAAAGTATCCCCAGGATTACGAAGTTATTATCATTGGTCCACGTTTGGCGAAAAGTCTTGATGGCGCAATGCCAATATGTGTGTATGTACAATGTATTTTTCAATGGGCTATTTTTATTATCCTTATTTCTCCGCGGGTCGCATTTTCATTTGCAACAAAAACACACTCGTACTCATAGATATATAAATATATAAACACTCACATAAGTCTGCGTTATTCAGTTTGGGTCATTGTCGTTGGTCGAATGGCGCCATGAATTGCTTAATTATATTCAATTGTCAAAGTTTTCCATTACGATGAGTTTCGTAAATTGTCTCTCGAGATACTTACGCTCGCGCCAAAATCGTCACTTTTACAATACAAACAATTTTACGTACGAAAAAAAAAACATCATGAAATAAATAGATTTGAGAAAAAAAAATTTGAAGAGAAAAAATATCACAGAAAAGAAACCAATAAAACCCAATGAGGCTGCAACAATTTGGTACGTTATATATATACACACACATTTTATCGTCTTGTAGAACAGCTTCGCTGTGGAAATTATTTTTCTTTATATCAATATATTATACACTACAAAAGTTATACCGTTACGTAGACACAACACCTGGTCCGCCTTAATTCTGGCGGGAGATTGCTTCCAAGGAGTTTATATATACGTTACACCACACGCTCATATATTTATATTATACATATAAGAAAATACATATTGTATATAAAGACATGTGCATTGAGTGCATCAGAGACGATCAGGGCAATTTTGTATATAGTCTTAGAGTGAATTAACGTAACGATGAAGCTTGTCTATCATCTCCGTTTTTATATACTCGATCTCTCTCGGGAAACGACGCGATGGTATGGTTTCAATCGTTTGAGCCAATCACGGTTCATGATTGACTGTAATGGACTTGCGTCTTGTCCCCCATGACAGTGGTTCTCGCGTTTATCTACAATCATCTGTCGTCATATTATCATTGGAACTTTGATAGTGGATAAAACTCTTGGGTTGATCACCCAACGTTAGTAATACCGTAAGTGACTAGGGCACAGGATGAAGGCTGTGTCCGAGTGCCGGGCCTGTTGGGTTAGTTGGTATGATAATGAGGAAGGTGACTTCCGACGATCCATATACGAGAAGAGCGTTTGGTTTATATCGGCAGAGAGAAAAAGAGATGGAGATTGATGAACAGATGGAGAAAATACGAGACATGTATATAGGATTGGAGGGTCCAAGAAGCGGACACTTCAATCTCGACACTCGACTATAGTCATATACACATGTATTTTGTATATGTATTTGTATGTATGACAAGTACGTGACGTACAAAATGAGAGTAAGTGAGATAAATCATAAGAGAGAGAGCGAGAGGAAAAGGAATGATAATATTGGATGAGATATGGTGATGTGCGCTCTGTTACTCCGGATAGAACCTCCGGTCATCCAAGAAGCGGACACTCCAATCTCGACACCCTGTCGTCGGTAGCTTTATATATACGATTTATTTTTTTGTTTATTTTTTTTTTTTTCAATTTTATTTTTCGCCCTTTCTCTCTGCTATTCTCTCTTTTTACTTCCGCACTCGGCACGCAAATTGAACTTAATAATAACGAGACAATGGTTACATGTCTCTATTAATGAAAGACAGGATAAAATTGATGATTATAAACATTTCAATATCAATATTGTGATTTTTATATCAATATAAATTTATATTATCTAAATAAAAAAATTAATTTTTAAAGGTTTCGAAATGATAAATAAATGTTGATGTATATAAGTGTTTGTGATATATATTAATTACAAGCGCCACTGTATATCATGAGTGATGATTAAATTGTCTAAATTTGCGGAGGAGATTAAGAGTAGCTGGGTGAGAAAAAAAAATTGATTGTTGACAAGTGCAGAGATGAGGCCACGTATTATATTAACTACTGGAAACTCACGATGATAATTTGCATGAGAAGCGAAATGAGTGTCAACTCGCGCTCATGTATCGTCGTGCAAGCGAATATACATCACGCGTTTTTATATACATAGATATATAAATATTACGCGTGGATGGAGAAGAGGCAAGAGACGCATGTTCCCAAGTGTCGGATGAGCCTCAACGCGGTTTAATTCAATTGAGTCAATTTGGGTTAACTTGAAGTCGTCTAAACAGCTCGTTTAGGTGACCTATGATGCATGGGTAACAATATCGTATCCGGTATATATTCCTTCCTTCCTACTTTAAATAATATTTTCAGTATTATTTTTTGCAAAGATAATAAGTATAATGAAGAAAAAGAAATTTTAAAAGAAACACGCATGAGAATAAAACAAAAAATATGATTCAATCATAAACAATGAGGAACAATATTCAAAGTAATTAATAAAAGATAAATAGAATACTTGACATATTAAAAAATTAAATACTCCAATTAATATAAATGCAGAATGTGAAAAATTAAATAACGAGACAATCTTAACAAATTTCCTATTCAGGTTTATACAGAATAATTTCGGTTGTTGAAAAACTTTTTTATTGTTCTCTTTACAAAAAAAAAAAAAAAAAGCTGACAACGATAATCTATTATGACTTTTTCAAGAGATATATAAAATTGCGTCTAGCTTCACCCTCACCCTTCTTCATCTTTAGTCATCATTGCGATCATCATCATCATCATCATCATCATCATCATCATCATCGTCATCATCATCATCTTCTGCGAATGTATATATTCTCAACGTCCGGATGATGTAGTCATTGGTCTCTGTGCAATGCACTAGTGTGGAGCACGCGAGTATTTGCCCAATGTACACACTAGACTTGCTTCCCCAGCTGACGTTGATTGAAGGAATAAGGGAAACGGCGAGCACTCTTCAAGTGGCATCCAAGCCCACCCGGCTGCATCTCCGCACCCTTAAACTCAGTAGCGCTCATATATAGACGTACGTATGTATCCACATCTATATATTATGTGTATATAAATATACACACACATATATATAAATTTAAAGCATCAACTGCAACTCGCCCTCAACGGCGATCAGCGTAGCGTAATATGGACGATGTTGGGCTATAACGCAATGACCAAACCAAGCTCATCTTCAACCACTCTTTTCTTTCCTCATCGTCATCATCGTTCTCATTATCGTGTGTTTATATCACGCAACTTTCATCACTGTATCCAACTTTTCAATCCATATTTAAAATTATTTAACTCTTGATGTGGAATTTCATCCAACGAGTTGATGTGTTTAATTAATTAACACGATTTACGTGTTAATTAATACAATGGAGATGATCTCAATACAGCTTGCCTCTATTTCAGATACATATTATTTACATATTTATTTTTTTACTCTTAGTTATTTTTACGGCATTGAATTTATTCTTAATATACTGCTCGTATTTTTAAGTAGTTTTATTTATAAAAAAATTATACACACGTAATTAAATAACCTTGTGGTATATATTATATTGTTCCACATGGAACTTTACCCGATGCACGTGCAGTACTCGATCTACAATTATCCATTAATGACGTCAGGGAACTTGATCTTATAGGAATTACAAGCGTTATCATTTGAAGTTGCTCTAAAGTCAAAAAAAAAAAATAAATAAAAATCAAACAGACCGTAATTATTTAATATCTTCTATGCATATACAATTTTCATTAGCATTCCACAAATAATGTA
Source organism: Microctonus aethiopoides (assembly GCA_030347275.1). Taxonomy (NCBI): domain Eukaryota; kingdom Metazoa; phylum Arthropoda; class Insecta; order Hymenoptera; family Braconidae; genus Microctonus; species Microctonus aethiopoides. The sequence goes on along the minus strand of JAQQBS010001422.1, from coordinate 6,671,087 downwards.
AAAGATCAAACTACAGCGATGAAAATAAAAAGAAAATTCTAATTGGTAAATAAAAAAAAATCAATCATAAATATGCGGAAAGGCGTGGAATGATTGGTGTAAAAAAGTCGTAAAGATAAAATAGGAGAGTTAGATATGTTGTGGCAATCCAAAGAACAAATGTAGCTATGTACATATATATATATATATATATATATAGGAGAAGGGGCTTCGCGCTTTAGATCCGGAACTTGATGACAAAGCTACGGAAGGCGATACACCCGAGTAACCGCATGAGCGTTCGGCCAACTGTTGACGACGCCTCAGACAGTGGCAGAGCACGTGGATACGTATTGCTTTTCCTGGATGGTATGTGTGGGTAGTTCATGCAGTTAGTGGACCTCGTCTCCTAAATGAGGGAGATAGATAAACAAATGATACATATAAGGATAGAGATTGAGAATAAACAACATTATGAAAGAGAGGAAATAATGATAGAAAGAGCAAAAAATGAAAAATGAAAGAGTGGGTAGGGAAAAAGAGAGATGGATAAATAATAAGTGGAAGTGAAAGAGAAAGGGCGAGACACTAGTCGCGCGGGTGTGCAATGATTATATACCGTGAGCGGCATTATCGTGCTATATACTGATTTAATGTCACTTCCGAATTAGTAAATGGCTAACCACATTGTTACTTGGTGTCACGCAATACCACATCGCAACCCCAATGTACATGGTATTTATATAGCAAAGATTAAATAATAAGACGTATATTTAACGCAATAGAAATGTTATTTTATAACTAAATTAATCTCTGCTATTTATTTCTGTTTGTATATAATTAATTATTAAAAAATTTATCAGCTTAGAAAATTGATTGAATTAAAAAAATATTTATACATTTATATAAACGATATGTTTATTATTCTTGAATTTAATCTGAAGATTCCGTCTTTAAATTCTTCTACCTCCACAGCATTTGTTTATATACATCAAAATAATTAAATATAAATAAGCATTAGAATATAAATAAAATTATCAACAAGTAATTAAAACAATTTTCCACCTGAATACTATTCATATATTTTAACTTAGAGATATATAAAAAATACTTTTCCAAGTGTATATAATTAATGAAGATACTTTTATTTGAGTTGTGTCTTGACAAATATATAATGTTAATGACCAGTTTCATTAAAGAGAAATGTGAGAAATCATTATAAATGACACACTCATCAAGATGCCCAAGATGACTTTTTACTTTATAACTTTATATTCACACAGAATGTAACATATTTATTTCTATAAACATGGATTAATTTATACAGAAGCAACGTGAGTAATGATAATGTTGTGGCACGCTGACGATGAAGATTCAACATTATCCACATAATATATACGTGTATTAACACTACATATATGTACATACGTAATATATATCCGGGGGTCGGCTCAGTTCTCAGGGCTATCATTGCTCGTCGACCGGAAGACTCACTTAGACCCGTCTTGAGTTACCCCACCCCATGGAAATCCCCCTCCTTATTCGAACGTCGCAGCGGGGCAAAACCCCTTCATGAATTCCACCTTCAAAAGACGACGGCAATGATCACGACAACATATTATACCGCAAAGATTTATTTAATGTGTGTTTGTGTATGTGTCTGCTCTTCACTCAGCCTTCAAGATGAAGATGAGAAAGAGCAAATGCACTTGTCACACGCATCTTGGTATAATATATATATATATACATAAGTATATGTAAATATAATACCAACCTTTTTAACTTTAATATTAAACTTCCTATTTTTTTAATTTAAATATTTTTTTTTTTTTTTTAATTCATGATTAAATTATATTTACTGTGGAAACTTTTTTTTTTTATTTCATATGTATGATGATCGAGATATTAAGTGTATGTGTATGGTATATAGATAAATAAAATGATCATAATATATACCAATTGTTGTACGATAACTTTTTTGCCAATTTTTCTGAGACTCTATTACGACTTGTTGTCGCCGAGTCGATGGTTGTAGTTTATTGAATATATAGATATTTATACAATGTATAGACACGTTATGTTTTGGAGTAAAAGATGAAATAGGAGATTCGATATTTTCCAAAGGTAACGACGAAGAAGTGAACAATAATGACATTTGATGTGTGTACATATACAATACAAAGTTTCATTCGGTTTTTTTTTCTTTCAAATGTTATTTTATTATTATTTATTTTTGTTATTTATTCATTTATTATTTACTTTATTCTTTTTGTTTTTTTTTTTTTTTTTTTTTTTTTTTTTTTTTATGAACGATAAAATGTTTCTATAACGACTTTGTCGACTGAGCCAAGCATTTGCTGGTTATGTACTTGTGTATAAACGTGTTATGATCGTAGAGATTCTCTCTCTTTCACTTTATAACCTGGAAGTTTTTGTCACGGCTAGGTTTATTACTAACAAACACATTTAAATCCATATATATATACTGAATGAAAAATATGTATAATATGTGTATATAATGTAAAATGGAGTAAAAAATAAGGAAAGTAATATGAAACACTTTATAAAGAGCCTTGTGCTATTTTTGTGCTGGCATGTTGATCAATAATGAAATTGTCTTCAAAGAAGTATATAAGTTCTTATACCGATTCAATAATTTATTCTCAGTGTAAAACTTCACTATCACCACGTGTACATTGTTGTATTAAAAGCTTATGACCCCTGCAGTAGAGTTTGAATATAAATCTACAAAATCTAGAAAGTATATAATCAATTAAAGTACATTAAAAAATTTTTTTTACCTCCTTCAATTTATATATGACACACATCGACATGAATAAACATGCCTACTTTTATTATAATTCTTTCTCATCATTTGTATCAAAAGTTAACAAAATAAAATAATTTTATAATCATTATTTTTTTTTAATTTTAATTATTAATTATTAAAATAATTTTATTAAGTAATTAGAATTTAATTTTTATATTTGTTATTAATCATTTGATATTTATCCTCTATCAATAACGAAACAGTTAACTAATAATATTCAATACTTATTGATTCCACATAACTTTCATAATCGATTGATAAATATTTCTTTAATACATTGAAAACAAAAAAAAAATTAATTAAAATATTTTACTCCAAAAAATAAAAAAAAAAAATCTAAATATCAATTTCACTACGACAGATAATATTTATTCACCTACAATTACATTCATTTCTTATTCACAAATATTTTTTTTACTGTAACACATAAAAAAAAAAACCATTTGTGTCAGTAAAACTTAAAATTTTTTACTACACAACATAAAAAAAAATATCTTTATCGATTTTACGTCAACGAATTCGAAGTAAATGTGCGCCGAGCCATGCAATCATTGTCAATATGAATGTTTAGCAATTAAGAAGTGATTTCCGGAAAAGATTTATATGAGTACAATGTGGGTAAAACCGGAACTTGAGTGTTCCGCGCCTCTTGAACGTATATAAACTATATATAGCGTGCGTCCGCCTTCGGGTTGGGCTCAAGCCCAATATCTATACTTTATTTGTTTTTACATATACATATTTTTATATGTACGTACGTACGTATGTATATACATGAAAATACAGGTATATAGTTTACATCCTGAATGATGGTAGCGGCATGAGACGGTATAAATACATACATAGACACGAATACACAGCGAGCCGATATACCACGCGTGATTGTAACAAAACAACGGACGTCCGCACGACGGACAGTCGCACAGGTATATCGTTCCGCATGTCCCCTTGGCACGACGCCTCTCCCTGCACTCGTGTCCATTGTCACACATTCTTCTTCCCCTGTTTGTTTTTTTTTTTTTCAAATCTCTCTTCATCTCACTCGCCCGTTCTTTTATTTATATATACTTGTCGTTATGTGACTCTCTTTGCGCTCTCTCACACGATCGGGATCTCACTACCGATTCGACGAGAGAGCAGTAGTGTTTCCTCTGGAAAAGTGGATGCTTCCACCAAGGATACTTGGTCCACTGGACACGCGTTTCCGGCACTTCTCATTTACTCTCTTTTTTCTACTTTATTTATTTATTTTTTTTATACATTTGTATATTTATTTTTTTTTTTTTACTTCTATGTCAACTTAGGGATTTAATAATTACACTTACTTCCGGATTGATGATAGAGATTAGTTTGAGTGTGTACGCTTCATGACAATGTAATGGAATGTATTTAATTAATTCTTTGTTAAATTATAACTTCATGTCTTATAAAAGAGTATTGTGATGAATGAGTTACATCAGAATGAATTAATTTTTACTGTTGCATGTTGGTTGTATAAGCAAGAGGAAGTGATATAAAAATATACGAGGAACAAGATAATAATTGTTTTATTTTTTCTTTTTATAAATTAATGAAGGTGAAAGAAAAAATATATAGAAATAAATTTTTTTCACAGTAATTTAGATTGTATAATTTGAGTGTGTATATATGAAGCGGCTTGTCATTGATGGCGTGGATGAAAAGAAGAAGTTGGTATAAGTGAGAGTATGGAAAGATTGTGTATATAGATACGTTTGCATTTCTTTCTTTTATTATTTCCAAATCCTTTGCTCGTCCTACCCCCGAGGGCGGTGACTGAGGGAAAAAAAAAAAAGAAACTTCTGGGAGTCTCGCGTGCCAACATCTCTCACACTTTACCTCGCTGCGCTCTCATGCTACTTTTGTAAGCCTTTCAGACGAAAAAACATTCACAAGACTTGTTCAGTCAGAACATATGTATATATAAATATTTCGCACATCTTTTCTTTTGGTGAATGTCTCTCGCTCTTTCATTCGCGTTTGCTGGTCCCGTCGTCGCGCGACTCTCTAACAAATCGAGAAGGATAGTTTGTTGTATGAAGAAGAAGAAGACGCTGCGATACAGTAGTTGAGGGTGAGAGCAAGAACAACAATAAGAAGGAAAAAAAGAAAGGGGATGATATGAGAAAATGGGAAATGAAAGAGGGAATGTTGCATAAATGTGCGCGCTTTCTCGCCATTGTCCAACGCGCATCAAGAACAAGAAAGGGTTTGTATATATATTTCTGATGACGCTGAGTGCACGTTTATGTTGCGTCATAAGGCGGGACTACAAGAAAGAAAATGAAGAGTAAAAAAAAAAAATATAAAAAGAAGGAAAAACATTTGCTGCGTTGCAATGCACGCGAAGTTGGATACATTGCACAAGCTGTGATTCTTTTTCTTTTTGTTCTGCACTTTCGTTTTCTATTTATAGTAATAAGTATATAAGTAATATATATACAAGATAGTCCCGTTGATTTTCTGTAAGTAGCACTTCAGCCAATGAAATAATATTTTTGCATATAATTATATATTGATACAAGTTATTGAAATTAAAAAATTACGTGAATGGAAATTTATTTATTTATTTATTTTAGTTAATTATTTGATAAACAATTAACCGTGTGATGATTCAATTATTTCATTTTTTCTTTTTTATTTTATATGAATTCAACAGCTTTGTTTTATTTCATTTTATTTTTTTTTATTTTCTTTTCACTCTTTTGTTTCTTTTTGTTTTCTTATACAGAAGGGAAAGAAGATTGTCTTGTCATCATTCACACCGCAGTGGAATTAACATGAAAAATAAGGCAAATAAAGCTATCCGAGAGAGGTAAGAAAAAGTTACGTTTTGCCTCGAGGAAAAGACAGAAAGTGAAGAAGAAAAAAAAATTATGAAGAAGTGACAGTTTAAAGAAAAAGATTATAAAGTGTAATGGATAATTTTATCCGAGTTAATTGGTCGTTTGTTCTTTTTATTTCTCCATTCACTCGTTGTCGAGTCTTAAGGAACAACTGTTGGAAAAATTATAATTATTAATGGTGAGAAATTATACTAACCGTCTTTGCTCACAATGTAACAGACAGATAGTAAATTATTAATAACTCTTACTTGCAATAGATGCATTATCTGTCGAGCTGTGAGAAGAGGTCTTGGATAATACATACTGCATATATGCCTTGGATCTTAGTGACGTGAAGTGGTATAAGAATAAGGTTTGCCCTTTAAAGCTGACAATATCTACATGCTGAGAACGATAATGATAATGATGATGATATTATGCGCGACTCGTTTCTCAAGGATTTTATGAGATCTTCTTTTGGTGGCGGACGTTAAGGGCCCGTGAACAAGGCGGAAGAAATTCAAGGGAGTGAAGGAGATGAACACGATATATACTAGTGACATTGCCACATTACATAGATACACGAGAAATATATAATAACAAAATGCACTTGAGTCTTCAACTTGAAAAGAAAAAAAAAAGAAAAAAAAAAGAAGAATAATAATTTTCTATATTTCAATAATGAATGTATAATTATTTTCCTTCAAGATCCCGTGATTTATTCTATATAAATTATTTTATCATATAAAAAGTAATTTCTTCAATTTTAATCATTTATTGAAGATGAAGAAAAATGAAAAAAAAAAAAAAAATTATTTCCTTTTTCTCTCAATAATGACTGCTTTATGGCACTTTTTATCAGTTTTCAAAATACATTTATATACTACTATGTAAAATATCGCTACATATATACACATATACATAAGAATATAGTGTACTTGAGGGAGGAAAAAATAAGAAGTCTGAAAATTGTTGGGCGATGCTTTTAAAACATTTGTGAGTACCAAGGAGAAAAAAAAAAGAGCGGAACAAGTGAACTCAACGAGACGCCATGACGTAAGGGGTTTGTCTGGAAGGGAAGAACAAAAATATATATACATAAGGAGGGGGGACAGGGGTTAGTGTATTGAGCGGCTGAGTTTTCGGAATCTTTTTTGCGTCCTTCCCCGCCGCTTATATATACACACGCTGTCGTCGTCGTCGTCGTCGACAACGCGGCTTCACGACTCCCTTTGCGTTGTCGTCGTACAGTATTGCTTGAGGAGACGACTCGAGTGCGTGAGGGTGCGTGCATTGTACGTCACCCATCTTATATGCACCACCCACACCCCTATAAAGAGCCTCGACCATCACCCTTCCAGTGCGCGCCTTATACTTTGCACTCTTTGTTCCTTTTCTGGTCCCCCTATTTTTATTATTTTTTTTTTTTCTTTTTTATCTTTTTCTGTTTCTCATCTCACCATCGTCCTGTATTTTATGCATTATACATGTGTATCAGTATGTAGGTATATATGCTGCCTACATAAGATATAAGGGATGAATAGAAGTAAAATGGAGCTCAACACTTTATTTTTTTTTTCGTGTTTACGATTGTTACGTTTCGCACTTCGTATCATGGCGTCGTTGTTTGTATATTGTACACTTGGTATTAAGAGAATATTCAAGTCTGATGACCAGAGGAATAAAAAAATATATTCTTATGTATAATTAGAGAAAGAGAGAGAGAGAGAGAAGGGGGAATTTGTAATCGTGCATTAATTCCGAAGAAGGTGTATTTCAAGGAACGTGATTTTAATTTTTCCCTCTTCTAAAATACTCTCCCTTATTTCTCCATCTTCCCCTATTTTATTTTTTTCTTCATTCCTCATCATATTCTTTTGCACTGAATAATTATTATTTCTTCATTCATTTTTTTTTTATATTTATATTTATATTTATTATTATTTTTCTCCGTAAATTTTTACCCGAAAAGTTGTGTATTCAAAAAATACAATTATGCACTAATAAATACAATATTGCATTTTTTTTTTTTACTTTCTCATCATTTTTTTGAAGGGTTTGTTGCCTGAAGGGGGGCCGATTTTGGTTCGTTATTTGTCTATACATTCGCATTAACGTATTGTTTTAAAATTCAAACTCGTTACAAATTATTACAAAATTTTCCATCGAAAAATAACGTCGGAAATAGATACATAGCTTCAATTATAATCAAATATTATTCTTATTCATTTTTGTTTCTATTCATTCTAGTTAATTGTGAATGAAAAATTTTCACAAATAAAATCCCAACATTCTATTCTATATCTATCTATAAATATATATATGATGAAACATGATGAAACTCACCGTGGAATTGCGACCTGAGCTTGTTCAAAAAAAGAAAAAGAAAAAACAAAGCTACGTAAAATTGTAAAAACGTATATACATACCTATATTTTTAAAAGTTATATTGAAGTTTATATAGATATATAGCCACATACATATACATATATACATATGAAAGAATGCGGTAATCGTTGCAAATACGACTTTGCCTAGAGACAGACCAAGGAGAATGGGCCATTCATGCGCGAGGAAAAAAAAAACAATGAAGTAAAAAAAAAAAATAACGAACGACTTCGTGGTCGACACTATATCTATACGTCTATCATCATATATCTATGTATAACATATACATACATATACATATAGACACATAGGAGAAATCCAACGAGGATTATAATACGTCTCGGAGGTTCGTCGTGGAGATTACGTTCCCGGCGTGTCCCGCGGGGTTGCAATATCTTGCATTCACCCCTTCTACCGACCCGGTATATCACCTCAGCATCTCCGTTACCCCCTCGACGACCACATGGCCACCCCTTCGGGCGTAGCCTTGTAATCTTTCTCGCTCTCTCTCTCGATTATTATTTTTAGTTTTATTTTTACAATTCTATCTCTCTATTTTTGCGCGGCATCGCATGAGGTAGATTCGCTGAAAAGAATAAGAAGAAACGAAGATAAAAAAGTGTTGAAGCGAGGAAATATACAAGAGATGCATAGTGGAAAAAAGTAAAAGAAAAGAAAGGGGAGGAAAAAAAAAAAATAAATATACTAGGAATATATAAGAATGAGGGTAAAAGAGGATATGAGATTTACATCAGCGACTCTGATGCTGATGCTATAGACGGATGGAGTAGGGAATAAAACTGCATCGGGAGTCAAATACACTAAGCGAACCCACGAAACCCCTTTGGGTCTTAAGAAATCAATTAAACGAAGAGTCAGAGGGAGATAACAAATTTGTTTTTTCTTTCTTTCATTTTTTATTTTCTTTTTTTCTTTTTTTATTTCAAGCTCTTATGTATTCTCTTTACGCCTTTCTTGTTCTATAACTCGTCGTCGTCGTCGATCTTGCTATGGTTGAAAATCTACGAGGTCGCATCAGGCTTGGTGACGACAGGCGACGCGAGGATGAGGGGGGCATCAGGAATATACGGTGGGAAGCGCCGACGAAGCGCAAGAGAGCGACACTGTCAAGTGGTGATTCTGGAGAGAGATGCCTGCGGCCGCGCGTGCGGCAAGCAGGGTGGTATATATGAAGACGGAAAGACAGACGACGATGACGAAAGACGAAAATCGCGCGCAGAGTAATCAGGCGATATGCCTGAATATATGTATATATTTCTCCCTCTTGTATTTCAACAAATCCTGCTGCAATTTCACATCGATTTCATTTATTTTTTCTTTTTTCTCATTCAGACCCAGCTCTCTTACTTTATTTTTCTATCTCTTTTACCTCGATCTTCTAGCTTGCACTCTTATATTTTAATCTTCTTTTACTTATTCACATAAAAACATTATCCCGAATGAAACATATAATACTTGAAAATGCATTTTTGCATAGATACATTTATGATAAATAAATTAATAATGAAAATAAATTTTTTTTTTCTCAATTCAATCTTCGAAAAATTAATTCGCAAATAATTTCACACAATTTATAATAATATTCCAACAATTCTGCATCGATTTATCGAAGATTAATATAACCAAGCATGATAATTATAAATTAAATTTACAATAATAAGCGAATAATTTGTGAGAAATAAAATAAAATAAAATAAAATAAAATAAAAATACTGGAATAATTACTAAAGTACAGGAATAAAAACAAACGAGAAAGAAAAACTAATAAAGTACAGTGATTGTAAGACTGAAAAATTACAGAATGAAATATCACGAGAGAATCGAAGGGTTGAAAAAAAAAAATAAAAAAAA
>JAQQBS010001422.1:6595574-6644595 GCA_030347275.1 Microctonus aethiopoides | reverse complement strand
TGCCCAGAAACCAATTTTTCTGATTGAGATCAAAAAAAAAAAATAGTCATTTTTTTTGACCCACCCTAATATATATATTCAATAGCGACAAATGGTGGTAAAAGATTTTAGACGCGTTGTTTTCTTCTATTATCATCGTTCTTGAAGCCATGAACACGCGTATACGTATACGTGTGTATATAAAAGGGGGAGAGAGAGAGACGAAGCAGATTGTATATATACTCAAGCGTGAGTCGCGCGTGCCCCTGGCAGATGCGTGGCCGAGGGGTACAGCGGTAAAGGGGGGACTTATAGAGACCATAATATAAGTATATGTACAGTGGTATATAAGCAGAAAAACTTGAAAGAAAGAGAAAGGAAAGAAACGATGGGGGAGCGCGAAATGACTATGGGGTGTTTCAACTATTATACATGTATACTCATACATATATATGTATATAATGTATATATGTACATGGTGCTCGATCAGGTAATAATAAGTAGATTCAAGGATTCTTCTTTTTGTTTTCTATTTTGCTATTTTTAATATTACATCGTGCGCATTTATTTATGCTGATTTTATCTGTTATCTATTTTAATTTTCTCATTGGTATATGAATAATAATGATGATATAATTATGTTGAAATAGATGAAATGAAAATTGGGAAGAAAAATTTATATTATAAAATACCGAGTGTGATAATAAACTTTTTGTCGTATTTTTATAATTCTTTTTTATGTTAAAATTTTGATAAATAATTCTGCGAGATGTTGGAAGAAATTGAATATTATTTTTATATTTTTTCTACTTATTTTATGAAAAAGAAAAAAAATAAATAAGAATATTGATTCTTATTTTTTTTTTCTTGTCGATAAGAAATTTTTCATGCCAACGAATAATTGTTTTGTATAGATTTCCATCGAGATACAGATATGTATTTATATAACATCTATATACCTCTCCACTGCAGATAAGAATAATAGTAAAGACTGAAAATATATATATATATATATATATATATATATATGTGTGTATATAAATCATCAGCAAAGAGAATGCAAAAGACACTGTGAATCATGCACATACTCCTATGTGCTTTCATTAACAGTTTTCTACTCGGAAGATTAGTAGTACTTTTACATACTCTTTTTTTCCTTCTATCGTTCTCTCCTATGTCTTTACATATACACATAACACACATAATATATCCCTACATAGTGTGGTCCAGTTGTGGCTTTTTACTATACAGAAGATTTCTCTCTCAGTACATCAGAATATTCTTAATAAATAAAAATGCACGTTTGATAAAATCCCAACAAAAAATTTCAACGAAACAAAAATAAATATCTCAAGCTTCTCATTTTAATTTAAATACATTTTTTAATATCTAAATCCACTTATACCGTGTAGCTTTATACAATAATATATATATTTTTGTGATAAAAATGGATAAACTAAATAAATAATAAATCGTCAATAATAAAAAGCTAGAATTTTTTCAAAAGCTACACACGATCATCACAAATTTGCGGATCAAGAACGATAAATCTTATTATTATATACGTATGTGTCTGTGTGGGGTTGCCATCGTCGTGTCGCGATGCCCAACAATCAGGGGGTATTTTTCTCCCTCTTACTGATGTACATACTGCATATATGTATATACATACATTCATACAGATCTGTAAAGTCTAGAAGGGCTGCAGCACGTCGTGGCGTGTGTGATTTCCCCTCTCATCTGGGCCCTACATACGTACGGGTCATATACTTATATATTTATACTTATACATACATCTATAGACTCGCAGCTGCTCAGTACGTCATATACACTTTCTTTGTCTCAGTCTCGGACCCTTCTCCTGTCGCTCTTTGGGCCACTCACTCACTCATATTCATTCTACAAATTTTTTTTTTTTTTTTTTTTTTGCTCTTTCTCTTCTCTCCCCCGTATATTTAGACTCTTTACTAGAGTTGAGCGGGGACCACGCACGCGCTGTACTCGCGGCAGATGTTTTGTGTGACGTGTGCCCACGAAGTCGCGAGGTTAGAAAGACCTGTGTCTGGCCAGAAAATCCGCAGTGAATTTATATATGTATTTATATTTTTTCGATCCCTTATTCGAATTTGTGTATGTATTGTGCGAGTGTATATAGATGTATATTTACTATGCTTCTTTTTGCTATGTTTATTGTATATGGTTTTTCTCCCTTTGCGGGGGGCAAACGAAAAAAAAAATCTTTTAGACGTTGTACAAATGCCAAGTTGCGTTCAATTCAATTGAAGCACACGCGCCAATTTATTTTATATATTAAATGTGTAATTATTATTTTTATGTGGATTTTAAGTCAATTTTTTCAACCGCATGATTAACTGACAATTGTTTGATAATAATATTTCATTGCATTGTTCAAAATATAATGACAATTTAACAAATAATTTATATATTTAAATATTTACATTGATATAATTTTAACAAATATATTATATTAATATGTATACAAAATTTTAATTTAAAGAAAAAAAATTAATTATTTGTAATAAATAATTTATATAAAAATAAAAAGAATAATTAAAATAATTTAATTTTATTGGGTTGAATTATAATTATATTTTGTAAATTTAAGGTAAAATTAATATAGAATAAAATAATTGGATACAAAATTTTTATCGATAAAAAAAAATAAAAAGAATTTTTAAAATATGTTATCGATAGAAATAATAATTAATAATCTATTAATGATTGATAGATTAAATAAAATAGATATTATTTCCACTGTAACAATTGAAAGAATTTTTAATTTTCTTTTTCTTTGAATAAAAATTAATGTATATTTTTTATAAGTTGAATTGTTTGCTTATATTATTTTTAATCGTGAAATTTTTTGAGCAAAAAGGGCGCGTAAATATTTTTTTTCTCTCTCTCTTAAACTTGTCGTTGCTTGAGAGTACATACTCAAGATTTGAGCGTACCATAAATACAAATTGCCTTGTTTAACTGGCGCAATCCGTAGGAAACTCGGAAAATAGTAATATTATTTCGCTGTATATAAATGTTTATAACTATATAAATATATATGTAGGTATGTGTACCTTCTGGCTTTAGGTTGACCTCGTTGAGTACGTCGAAGCGTTAAGGAACCATAAGGCGCATGTGACTGACAAATAATCCTTAATTAATTGTTAATAAAAATGAAACATACTCATTTATATTTATTTTGTACAATTATATAAATAATTTGTATATTTAATTAAATCAAATTTCAATTATCATCCGGATAATAAATAAAATACATTACTCAAAATTTTTCCTCACAATAAAAATAAATAAATAAATAAATAAACAAGTTCCTAGATTGTTGATGCAATCTTCTCGATAAAAATGATATAAATTAAAAAAGTAAAAAAAAATTTCTAGTTATCAAATCAAAAAAAGAAAAAAATTCTTTTATAAATTTATAAATTTTTTTATTTTATAATATTTATTTATAAGAACGCGGCAACACTGTTGATCAACATCGAGGGGGTTAATAGCAAGACATACGCTTCTTGACAGTGTTCATCGTCACACCTGACGTCACACACTCGTTAGGGGGGAGGAGGCAGATGGCACCCCCTCTCGTGCGTGACGTTGGAGTTGTGTGTGGACGAGTTTAGGGGGGTACCTGGCGTCGTCGACGTCCAAGGGGTTTGCTTTACTAGCTTCTGTATATAAATTCTCTCTTATATATAATGTATTTCTCCCTTTCTCTTTTTCTCCCCATCATCGTCGCCTTTTCTTGTTTTATTCTTTTTCCCTCTTGCTCTTTAGTCGCAAGCGTATAATCGCGCGCGCTCGTGTGTTCAGGCCCATAAGGCGAGGTAAAATAAAAATAAAACTTATGGCCAAGGGGATCCCCTCAATGCATCGTCGCTGCAGCTGCTCAGGTAGCCAACACGAGCCACTTCGATATTAGAGGGTAAAGTATGGCAGCGGGATGGTAAATACGACGATACTATACATCGCCCCTTCGTTCATTCCACCCTCTTCACCTCTTGCACATTCAAAATCCGCATGGCAATAGCGAAAGAATAATAATAGAAGAGTAATCGTCTTGCTATAAAGCCATAATCATTTGCCGATGAACATAAGCTGACTCTTTGAATTTTATATATTTTTTTTTTTTTACTCTTATACAATTTTTATTAATGCAAAAATATTTATTTAATCATTGCGATTAATTCGAGAATATAAATTTCATTTTATTAATAAAATATATCTTATTAAATTTTTAATAAAATTTTTTAATATAAGAAATAAATTTTTTTTTCAATTTGTACATTTGTAAATTAGGATAAATATATTGTGCTATTATGCACGAAATTTCAATTGATCTTTTAGCGTCAATGGCCACATACTGAAGACCCCCAGTTGATTTTCTTGTGGTTATATAACTTTACAAGGTAATAATAGAGACATCCAGTGGATTTACCAACTAAATATATAAAGAAACTTTTTTTGGGAAAACTTGCGCATTGTCCTTTGAAGGAATGGACATTAAATGGCAGAGTGTAATACAGATTGGACCTTAAGATTTTCATTCATTCATTCATTCATTCATTCATTCAATTTTTTTTTTTTATACTCTGAAATATATATATTTTTTCTCCTTGTCGACACTCTGCACTTTAGTCCAACTAAATTTCTAACAAGATAACGAGAGGTATATATGCATTCATCCAAGTTCGTTTCTCTCATACATTGGTCATATAATACAAATAATTTGTATCGATCTTATTATATACGTGTATAATATATGTATATATACATAGCTTCTGTATCTATAGATAGTTGAAGCAATTTGTCGTTTGTATTGTAAAGCAATTCGGGTTAATGCGCAGCACGATACTTCCTGTTTCCCTTTGCAACTGATGTAGACGTGCGCATTTGCGTTTATAGGTAACTACACTTTGGAAAAAGAAGACGCGCGTGGGCGGTTTGTATGTCAACATACAATATGCCACATCCCTCCTATATGTATATACATATGACATTATTCGTGTTGTATAATAGTAACTACATAGTTGTATTTGAGAAAAGTCATAAAAAAAGTGTTTCATAATTAATTATTTAGATTGAATAAAATATTTTTTTTTTTAAATGTTATACATCATTTTTTTTTATAAAGTCCACTGTATTCTTCTGAATATTCTAGTGAATATATTACATAGTTCACAGTAAAGAAGCGATTTTTTAAATAAACTCAATTTAGAAATTATAAATTTAATATTTAAAAAAAAAATTTATATTTACATTAGTGAAAAAAATTGATAAATTTATTTCTTTGAAAAATTTATCATGTTCAATAAAGCACACGTGGCATATTATATATTATTCTTCTATTCTTCACAACAATAATCGATAATAATTGATGATTCATTCAATTGAACCAGCAGAAAAGATATAAAAAGTTGCAAGAAGCTACTTGATATATATTAATAAAAGAAAAAAAAATACAAAGAAAAAACTGATAGAAAAAATACTTCCTATATGTAGGTCATGCGAACTTTATATTTGTTTGTGGTTATAAAACAGAAAAAAAAAATAATACAAGACTTTTATATATAAATCTATAAAGAGACCGATAATACATGACCAAAATTCTCAAATAACATATTAGAGTACAAGTCGAATAACGGAAAAAATAGTGTATACACTATACAGTTATTACTCTTATGCGATGCGTGGGTGCTTGAAGTAGAAACATCAAAGGAGAAAGTGAGTATATTATATAGAACTAAATTTGCCCCTGGAGAATCCGTCGACCCGAATCGACACGAGCCACGCAGCCATCGGGCGTATATTACACACTTTAAGAGTTTGTTGAAGAGACAGGCAAAGTACATATAATAATAAGAGAAAAAAAAAATGAATGAAAGAATGAGAAAAAAAAAATTCTATAAGTGTTTCGGTTATGATTTTTTTATTTTTCTTTCCATCGCGCGTATCTTTCTTTTATTCTAATACTACATATGTACATGCAGTATATACAACACATATACATATATCCAATAAATATACATATATTTATTCCCTCCACGTCTGGTGAAAACATATTGCCATATAGATCGGCTGCATCTCTCTCGATATCCGGTTTAATTCTTCATGGGGTTTTTATTCATTTCTCTTTTCTCAAAAAAATATTCCATCCCTCATTCACCTCTAACGGAAGATTAGTAAAATAATGATCGGTTCGTAAATGTTATATATCCACTATATATATACTCTCAAGAGTAGATTCAAGGCACACGAATGATTTGAACAACCACAATGACTTGGTAACATATGTCGAGCGCAGAGAAATGTGAATTCATATACGTGTTTTTCTATTTTTTTTTTTCTTGCTCTTGCACTCATCTGTTGATGCTGGCGTGCATTAGATTGTGTTATTATAAATATCGAACAAGACAAGAGGGTTTTAGTAGGCCCTTTTCACTCAGAAAAAAATATAAAAAAAAAAAAACGTAATAAAGAAGCAGAATGAAAAGTGTGCTATTGGAAAAAATTCGCCGCCCACGTGTCGATTTTTCACCGTCGCGTGTGTTCAATATATATCCATGATGCATTATAAGCGCCTGACGCACGCTCAACTCCTCTAGTCCTTAGGGTAGGTCCAACCATCTGGCGCAGTGTCTTTTCTTATTTATATGAATAGATATATAGGTATATTTATAATGTATTTTGGCCCTTTAAATTTCGCCTCAGACATTTATGCACCTTGAGACCTGTTTGGGCCAAAGACCCTTTTCCAATGTGATTATATACAAGTATATGTATATATATATATATATATATATATATATTCATTTACTTCGTCTCTTCCTTCGTCTCCCTGGCCTATAAGTTTTCTTTTGGCTCTTTAAAAAGATCGACCCCGAAGGGAATAAACCGAGACACCCCTCGAAAATATAATACGTGAGTGAGTACAGTGAGTTTCACACGACTTTAGTATTTTATATTTATTTGGCCTCAATATAATACAAATACCTGTACGATTCAGTCACAATTTGTCGCTATTATAAGTGCCCATATCAAAAATTTTCACCTTATTTAATATATACGACTTCCCCTAATTTATAAACTGTTGAATATAATATAAACAGGGGAGAGATTAATTTATTAATTTATATTAAGATTTATTAATAATTAAAAAATAATATCTATTTGCGAAAGAAAAAAAAAAGGCAAATTATATAATTATCATACGTAGATTATTTATATTTTCCAATAAAAATATTTATTTCTACAAAATAAATAATTCATTAATTTATTATTAGTAATTCAAAATTATTTACTTCTCTACAATAAAATATTTATCGATTATTAATATTAATAAAACATATTCATAATTAATAAAACAAACAAAACAATTTTTACATCTCTCAATTGAGAACTTTTATTTATTTTATATTTCCAACATCAGTATAGTCTTCTATATTACGATTTCCTCTTTTTATTTAAAAATATTTTTTCGATAAACATTTTTTTTTTATTTTCATCTTTACTGCACGCGAGAGACTACGACAAATCGATCAGACTAACGTGCTATATACCAAAAGGAAATATGTATGTTCGTGGATAAAATGCCGCGGGGATAATACAATTTTTTTCTTTGTCGAATACAAACACACGACCAAAAACTGCAACGAGTGAATAAGTATATGCATGTCGACAGAGCGTGCGATAATATAGCACATAAAAATAGAAGCAAAAAAAATAACAGACGACACATACACATGTACATATATACATACGCATGTAGACATGTTAGTTGGCGTTGCGACTCCGCGGGGGATCGCGCGGTGACAGTGCGACTTTTATTAGGGAGAAGAAATCAGCAAGCATGATTATGTACCTTCAGAGAAGGGTATATGTATCTCTACGTCGTGTGGCGCACGTACCACCCTTTCTCCGCGTGTCCACCCCCCTCACACACCCACCCATACTCCGTCAACTGTGCATATATGTATGTGAGTATATATCCCTTTACTTGCATACTGCTTTAGTTGCCCTGCGGGGTCATAACACCCTCATCCTTTCTCATCCATTGCTCTCACCCAACCACCCATCTCCCACCTCGTTCTTCGTTCGTTCTTCTGATTCTGTAAGCGCTGCATTGTCAACTATATACTCGTGTGCACACATTGGCGTAGAGATTATCGTGATGTATAATATTTTATCGCTGATAAAAGGAATGAGGTTATATTTAATCGATGAAAATTTTTTCATTTTGATCACACGGAAAAAGAACAAATTTTTTCCCCCTATTTCCGTTTTAATTTATATTTAATAATTTATAATTATTACTTACGATTAACTTAGTTGTGGCAATGGGCAAGATGCTGTCCCCTGAAACAAAATATAAAATTTATTAATTCACAAAGAAAAAAATTATTCCAGAATATATTTCATTTATTTGTTATCTTTTTCATTCATTTTTATCTTTGATGTTTTGTTTTTATTTTCAAATAAATATTTGCATTTATATATATGTGTAGATGCGAAGACACACATGTATACATATGGTTATGCGTGTGTATATGTGTATTTGCGATGCGTCGCCAATGCCATGTGCCTAAGGCGATATTGTCATGACAATGAAAATTCCCCCTGTGTGTACCACCACGCTCGTTCCCTTACATCACTCGTCCATCGAAAGAGACGTAACGGTATACACACAGTGCACGAAACGAACAGATAAACCGCACCAACACGCGGACGTATGTCATTCGCGTTTTATCTTCGAGAAGCGTGCTCATCTCATCTCTTTACACCTCATCTCTCTCATCTCGTCGCGTTTATACATGGTTCATGATAGAACTTTTTCACTGGAATATTTTCCTGCGTGATCGATTTATGTACATCATGTTGAACATGTAACTTCAAATATTAATATCCTCTAACATACATACATACATACATAAATACAGCTACACGTATTACTTATGAGTATGTTTGTATAAATTTTATTCATACATATAAGAGAATTAGAGTGGTATGAAAGAGCTATTATCATTTACGTGGTAGTTTTCGAACGAATCATGGATGTATTATTATTTTAAGATAGTAACACTAGCCAAATGTCGCCCAAAAATATTTGACAGTTTATCAAAAATAAACGGCGTCGATACGATGTATTGAAGATTTCGTCGTCAAAAAGTAAGTTTTTTGAGTTCATTTTATTTGTTTATTGACGTCTATACGGACAAAACTAATAGTAATATGATTATACAATAATTTTATAGATATATTAGGCCTTCTAATACCATATATATTTTGCAGGCAAATCTTTAATTTCATACTAATTTTCGGGGTTATGTTTCTTGGGAGAATATGTTTTGAAAGAGCCGGGTCTGCAGTGTGATGAAAAAGCTAGCTTTATATGGTCCCTTCAAAAAGCTCTTACTAAGAAATCTAAAATAAATAATGATACAGACTCAGATACATCAAATAAAATTATATGAGTTCTTAAAAAGATCGTACCTAGTCAGATTGCAATGATTGATCTCAAACGGCTAATTTCATGACAATTTCTTAGATTTAAGTGAATATTTTATCCAGCGTTTGCGTTATATAAAACGTTTTATAATTATATAAGATATAAAATTATATCTTAACATTATTAGTAAATAATATCTTTGTTAATCTAAAATTTCAGTCCTGAATTTTATTATTTTTATAAATGCTTAGAAGTCCAAAAATACCGATAATTTTGAAAAATGTTTTATAACATCGCATACATAAATGAATAAACAATTACTTATTATACAAATTTTTTAAATTATTTATTTCCTTTTATATTATTTATCCCTTATCTAAAAAATGTCTCTTTCATGCCACTCATCCCCTACTTACGTTATCAAGTATAAATAAAACTGTATATAAATTCTCAGCTGCATTTAGAAATAATTAGGTTTATATTATTTATCTATACACTGTCGCAAGATTCTGTGACATGTATATAGAAAATATATTGCGAGAAAGAGGGAAGTAATGTGCAATACAGACGAAGATAAAGACAGAAGTATAAATATATATCGCAGCTATTACATACATGTACGTTGCAAAGTCTGAGACAGTTTCGAGCACTAAGACTTAACAAATTGGTAAAGTTTCATTGCGGACCACGACATCCTTCTCTTTGTCTTCAAGTTTGTGATGTATTAGCTATTTTCCTCTTTATCCAACTATATCACTAACTAAAACGCCCTCTTGTTTATACCTACCTCCTTTTACTATCTTTATCTGTTTCATAATGTAATATGCAGGTATTGTCCCTTTTTGACTGTATATATTTAAACCTGATACATACATGCAGGATATGTGTATGTACATATATACACGCACATTGTATTCATAATCCGGAAATATATCTGCACTACACGGAAATGTTTCAATTTACCCGCACAGTGCATAAATTAAAATTAAACAATTCACAATATTTTAAGAAAAATAAAATTCATTAAATATTTTTATTATAAATATATATATGTATACGGGAATTATTTTATGTATTATTATATATACACGTTGATATATGTCCAATAATTTCCATCGCAATATTTATATTATTTAATATTCACACATATATTTATTTTCATAGATGAATTAAAATTTAAAAATTCACAGTATTTTAAGAAAAATAAAATTCATTAAATATTTTTATTATAAATATATATGCGGGAATTATTTTATGTATTATTATATATACAGAATGATATATGTCCAATAATTTCCATCGCAATATTTATATATTATTTAATATTCACACATACATTTATTTTCATAGATGAATTAAAATTTAAAAATTTGTTTCATTTAAAATTAAAAAATTCACAGTATTTTAAGAAAAATAAAATTCATTAAATATTTTTATTATAAATATATATACGGAAATTATTTTATGTATTATTATATATACAAGGCGATATATTTATTTTCATAGATGAAAATTGATTTATATCTAAAATGGGGTGGATATATCTTGCATAT
The DNA here is from genome assembly GCA_030347275.1 of Microctonus aethiopoides. Classification (NCBI taxonomy): domain Eukaryota; kingdom Metazoa; phylum Arthropoda; class Insecta; order Hymenoptera; family Braconidae; genus Microctonus; species Microctonus aethiopoides. Next base: position 6,633,585 of record JAQQBS010001422.1, on the reverse strand, counting down.
CAACAGATTAATAAACTGTTTCCATGTATATTTCCCTTATTGATACCCCCTTTCTTTCGATATAAAAATAATCACATCATGTATATACATATATATACACATATTCAACGAACAGATAAAGCTCAAAGTAAAATCAATACATACTTGATATAAATATATGCCAAAGGCTTGTGTGTTTGTGTTACATTTTTTCTTATGAAGCTGTAGTATCATATTTTTATCACGGCACCCTGTGTCTATCGTTCTCTCACGCTCCTATTACATACATAACACTCTTTTCTAAACAAATATAAGTATATATACATCGATCAAAGAAAGAAACAGTGATGGAAACAAAAAAAAAAAACAGTTGAGAGGGAGCAGAAAAAAATGCGAATGAGAATTATATTTTTTTATCGTTTTTTTTTTCTATTTTAGTTATGGTCACACCCTCACACTCATCAATAGATTCGTCTCGTTGGTGTATGTGAGATAAAGAAAGATGTATAGGGAAGGAGGGGGTTATTGCGACAGATGGCTTTCTGTATATATATAGTAGACAAAGAACCCAACCGACGACACACGTTACGTAACCTAATAAAATCAAACGAGCGCCGATCTTTGCGTGGACATCGTGAGAAAAGGGTGTTTTCTTCATATCAAATACACACATACACATTTATTTATACATACACATACATATACGCTTATGAAATCTCTCCCCTTTTATGTACTGGTTTGTAAATTAATATGTATATGTACTGAGAAATTGACGATGGGGTTGAAAATCAAATATACGTTATCAATTTATCATTTATGTATAAATGTATGTAGAAAGTTTTGCATTGGTTTCAATGGAGTAATCGATAATTGAAATTTTTTATTTTAAACTAGAGTATATATATACGTGGATGGATGTATGAAAAAATATATTTTAAATTGTATGTTGCGAAAGTGCAGTATTTTTTATATTAAATTGTGGTTTCAGTTTTTTGCTTCATGTAAAAGTGATTTATTATTTAATTTTAAAGAAAAACAAATTGTGTGTGTGTATTTTTTTTTTTTTTCATTTTAAACTCGGATAATTGTTGGGATATTATGCGTGTGTGAGGGAACCATGGGGAATGTATATATTGAGTTTGAAGTTTTACTCAAGCATGAATAAGACACACATGCAGATAATCGGACGCGCCGAAGTACGCGAATGAATGGACGCACAGGGGTGACTCGCGTCTTTTATTTCTAAAGGAGTACAATGGTCACGTGCCATAGTCTAATCATCAACCGTCTCAATATGTATATACATAGGCGATGGGGCAATATGAACCATTAAAATCTATAAATACATATCCAAGTGAAATAATAATTTATCAAAATTTTTAATGCACAATATGGGACGATGATGATACATCAATTTTTAATTCTCAATAAATAATTAATTGTGATAAATATAAATAGCGAAAGTGATGATGTTTATTATTATTGTTCGAAGGGGAGAAATAAAATAATTGTAAATATATAAATGTAATGTCGAATGAGGAGATGTAAATTATTTTTAAATGATAAAAATATATTTTTAATGCTTTATAATTATTTTTGACAATTTATTGTATATCTGTTGTTTATTATATGTCAAAGCGATTAGTTAATAAATGAATAATTGCGCATAGCTTAATGCTATTTAACGTGGGTGTTATTTAATTTATAATCACAAATACCTCAACACGTGGCTTTTCACCCCTCTTCCTCTGTGAATAACGCCCACTCATTCCAGAAACTCGTATACTTTAGATAGTTTTTTATCAATTGTCATAATATTCGGTGATAAAGAAGAAGGAGGAGGAACATTTATCTCAACTTGCTTTAGAAAAAATAAATAAACGAATATATTTTTATAAATACAAAATAAGTTTTATTTATTTCATTTAATTTTTTTTCTCGAGATATAATGTAAGAATTGGTATAATATATTTACGCAAAAGCCAAGAAGTGCTGTTCAACAAGTGGCATCTTAACTTGGACAATCTTACATAGTATATAGCAGACAACTCAACAAGTTGTCGTTCTCACAGACGATTAAACACATGGATATATGTATCCAATCCCTTCTTAAGTATATATATCCATATAAAACGCTCTTGTATTAAAGGATCAGCCAACTGTTTTTATTAACAAAATTACCAGTTTTATTATAGGAAAAAAAGAAAGTAAGTACATCTTGTAAAATAGATTAATTTAAATTATCCTCGACAACCCTTGAAATATTTTAATTACATTCAATTGAAATTGCGTGACCAAAATTCAAATAATTGATTCAAGAAAAAATATATTTCAACCGTCGTGATAAAAAGTAGAGGGAATCTAAAAAATTAGTGGGATTGTGCATTAGGGTTGAGATAATATGGGGAAAAGTGTTCGCGTGTTGCGTCTCAATTTCGTAACAACAGAAAAAAAAAAGGTAATAATGAAAAAAAATAAAATAAAATGAAGATAGTATATAGCGAGTATTTAAATTCTTGGCTGAAACTCAATCCCCATAAGCAACAAGTAGATTCTTAAAATACTTCACTCATACCAAAGACGACGAGGGTTCAGTGAGGGTGAATGAGGTCAAATCCGTTTCTCGTAAGAAAATACGTTCGTATTATCTTATATACACAGTTCTATGTATTTATCTATGTGCATATATACATATACCAGCCAAGTAAGCAGAGGTATATACTGCATACACATAAAGTGACGAGAGGTTGGTGTGTATAAGAATCAACTTGTATTTTCTTAGCTCAACAGGTCTCTTTCTCTTCTATATAAATTTATATATGTATAGAAAACTCTGGTTGTGTGGCCTGCGGCCCGGAAAATCTTGGGTAAGGGAAATCTTCCATAAGTCACTTGAAGGGAGCATTGAAATAGAAAGGGGTTTGAGTACATCAACTGAGAAAACTTCAAGGTCTCATCGTCTTTTCTTTTTCCTTCTTTAATTTTGTCTCTTTTCAGTTTAAGTTGAACGCGGTCACCCGATGAAATGGAGCAAAATAAGGGGGATGAATACTTGAGAGGGTTCGAACCTTCAAGTGGTTGGTCTTGTGATCTGTTGAAATTGTGGAGAAAGTAAACAACCGAGCAAGAAAGGACTCACTCCCGTGTGCCTTTTTTATTCACCTCATTTTCTTTGGCGCACAAGATTGAGGGGGAAAATGAGGGTGGCTTTTCTTAGCCGCAAGGATACACGATTTTATCTCAAGGGGATGACGGTGACGGAAGCGATAACGCAGGAGATACTTCAAGGGTGAAAATCCGGAGAGTTTCGAGATGTTATGGAGAATGCGGATAAGAGAAAAGAGGGCGCGGGTGTGATGGAAGAAGACGACAGGAAAAATACGGAAACGATTAACGAAAGATAAGTAAAGAGCTCTTTTCAATAAGCCTTACTCTTTGTTTTTATGTTTTTATTTTACTTTTATTTTTATTTTTAGGGGAGATAAAAAAAATATCGAGATAAATCGCGATGGATTATTATTTATATGTACATCTAAAGTGGATAATCGCGATTGGATATATATTTTTTTACCCTTACTCTTTGCAAACAGTGTATATACACAATATTATTCTCTATTATTTTTTATATAACAAAATAAACGCAAATTTTGATATCAATTAAAAATATTAAAAAAAAAAATCTTTTTCTAAGCAGCTCGAAATTAATTATTCAGTGATGTAAAATTGACATTTTTTTTGATGGAAAAGTTTTTTTTTTATATATATTTTTCATATACTATTGTACATTAAACTTAATAGACTTCCGGATAATTTTGAAAAGAAATATTTCCGAGTGACTTCTTTTCAAAATTTCATTATTCACATGACATGGGTTTATTTTCCAACAATTTTACAAACATATATAAATACAATCCTTATTATAACCTCACGTGCCTTTTTATTTTCAATACACCGAAAAGAAAAAAAAACGGATGAATATTTAAATGGCCATTATAACATTGTATACATATAAACACATAAACAGGCAAAACTTTTAGAGATATTTATGAAAAGCAAACTCGGCACGTATCCTCTTCCGGTGTACAGATCATGGTCAATAATCTTATATACATATATACAAATACATAGCCGTATGCATAATATGCATATATAAATAAATAGATATTTTGCTTAAAGGTCCATAGTCACCAACAAAAGGCGTGTGCGCATCTCTATTTCACTCATTCAAAAAAAAAATAAATAAAAATATAATAATAATACCATATACATATGCAGAATACAAGAAATGTTGTGTGTACTGTAGTGTCCTCTTCGCTCGAGTGCCTCATGACAATGTGCCATTTTTGTTGCACAACAAAAAAGAAAGATTGAAAATGACTATTCCAATATAAAGAGCATACGATCGCGAAGTGATCTCTGTTTGACCGTGAAAAAATCGTGGGCGGAATGGATATATGCAGATGGGGAAGAAGACAACTGAAATTTCCTTTTTCTTTTTTCATAGACAAAAAAAATAGTTTTTTTTTCTTCCGGATTCAGCAACCGAGTGTAGAAAAAGAGGAAAAAGATATGAAGTAAATAAAAAAAAAATAAAAAATAGAGAGAGAATCTACGTCAACAACGAGGCAGATGATCTGGTAAGTTTTCTCCTTTTGGGGCCGATCTCGATATCTCTCAACTGCGGGCGTATATATGTACATATACCTAAATAGTTTGCGGTGTAAGCGAGATAGCAAGAAGGCGAGTCACCGCAGGAGGTGGTGCTTCGAATGTGCCAGTGCGTTTTTATGTCTCGTGGGAGTAACTCGAGATCACGCTCGCGATGTTCCTTTAACTCAATATACATCACATTCATTTATATAAATATATTTATGTGTTTGCGTTTGTATGTATGTATAATGTATATACATATATACATATATATATGTGTGCATAGATATAGATAGATAGACAGCTGGTACTGCCTTGGTTATAGTTTTTCGTTCTCGTTTGTCTGACTGTCTGTTTTTAAAACAGATGTCCGTCCCCGAGACACCCGAGACAATGACGACAAGATAATAGATTTAATTTCGACGAACCAAATACACGACCACACTTGAGAGTATGTTTATAATGTGTGCTATACATATACATAGAAAAAAAATATAGATTGAATTTAATTCTTGTGAATTGAGAAATAAAATTGTGTTTTGTGGTAGAAAAAAAAATATAATAAATAAAAATAATACCTGGTCATCAGATATTTTTAAAAGATTCTATACACAGACGTGTGTCTGTCTTTATGTTTATTTTTTATATTTTTATTTTGCTAAAGTAAGAAAAGAAAAATACGAGACACATATCCATTATATTAATACACAGATTATTTTAAATGAATATAAAGCTAAAGTGTCAAGCGTAATATATATCTGACAGATAATACCATTGAATTGGATGTATATTCATACATTCATACGTATACACAGCACGTATATATACTTGTATTCACTGAAGATACATGTGTATATATATAATTGAAGAAATAAAAATGACACCATAAGATAATTTTCAATGAAAAAAACATTTATGTATTATTATTTGATTGTAATTCAAAAGAAAATTTTCTCTGTTTAATTCACTTTTCATATAATATGTCTTGTGTTTATGTTTATATACCCCCTTATTTTTTTTCGTCTCTTCAGATATATACATGTATAACGCACGTGCTTCAACTTGTACATAGCGTACATCCATGAGCCCTCTGGCTTTTTCCTCATAAGCGACGTATTTTTTTTTTTACAGTTTATTTTTCTTTTCTTTTTTTTTTTTTTTTTTTTTTTTTTTTTTTTTTAATTCCCCACTTTTCTTTACACTCTTCGTGAGCTTTTTCTTCTTCACTCTCTTCATTCCCGCTGAGGGGGTGAACGCACGGGAATTAAGAGACTTCTTCGTGTCGCCAAAGTCATCCACACTGTCACCCCTTTCATAACTGTTTGAAACTTGACTTGTGCATACATACACACACTGTTGCTATTCGTTAGATACATATAAACGTAATGTATGTGTAAATGTGTATTAAGGTCTGCAGGTACCTATTGTCAACGTGACGATTATGCAGAGTATGTACCTGTGTATATGTGGAGGAAGATCCATTTACCTTGTAGGCATGAGACGAAAGTGAGTGAGAATGAGTAACGAAGAAAAAAAGAAAGGAAAAAAAAAAATGTCTTTTGCGCTTTTCTCGCCTGGACGCGTTGCAAACACCCTTGTGAATATATACTATAGCTATATTATATATACATTTTTATATGTATATCTTAACTTCACACCCTCTTATATACTCTTAATCTCCGTCTCCTTTATTACATCTTCTTGTTCTTTAACACCTTTCAAGTTTTTTTCTTTTTTATAAATCTTGTATATGATTAAATCATGACACTTCAATATGGTGTTGGAGAAATTTATTATGAGTAATTTAAAAGTGTATTCATGTTAGAAATAAAATATAATGTAGAGTAATAATTTTTTTTTTTTCGAATTAAATAGTCAGTAAATCAGTTTGGGAATAGAATTATTCGAATGTGAAGATGAAATTTATCGAAATTATAAGTGAATAGATTTTATTGATAAATTTAAAAATATAATTGAAGCATTTTTAAAGTGTATAATGTAAAGTTTTTTTTTTTACTTTCAATTTCAAATGTTATAAATAAAATTAATAAATATAACATCGTGTAAACATTTTTCGTTTATTCAACAATCGATTATTAATTGAATGTAAAATTTCAATCACACAATTTCTCTGTATTGTAGTAATTTATTATTCGATTTTATTTGTAAAATAAATGTAGAAAATTTTTGTTCCCAACTCATCAAGTTGTTTTGCTACTTGTTATTTTTGTTACGTTTATGTATACCTAATGTATTTACGGAGGTACCTACTCATCGGCTATGAGTATATATAAGATATAGTTTTGCTACCCTAAAATGAAACCGCGCGCACGATAATTTTATTATTACTTGTAGGGTGGTTGTTTCTATACCATCTGCCCTATCTTGGCTCTCTACCTGCATAAATGGCACGTGCACCTGGACGCATCCATGCCACCTCGTTATTTTGCACGCGACATACTCGACTTGAAAAAAATATATACATTTATGCATATTTGTATTATCTATAAATTAAACATAAAAAAATTTAACAAATTCATTCAAATAAACAAAAAAAACAAATTTATTATAAAAATTATTATAAATTCTGATATTGAAAAATAAATATTTATACCAGCTGGTAGTCAAATCCACATTTTTAATTTCAAATATCATTTAAAAATGATGTACATGAATAATAAAAATTAACAAATTTTTACAAATTCAAATATTTCCAATAATAAAATTAATTAACAAATAAATTAATCTGAATCAATAATATCAAAATATTAAAATTTAGAGACAAATTAATGGATTTATTAAAAAATTCTCGGGAAAATTCAATACAAACGATAATGAATACAGGGATAAATATATATGATGGAAAAAAAAAAACAAGTGCGAAATGGGAAAAATGAATTTACCAGTAAGTGAGAACGCGTGTTAGAGAGACAAAAAAAAAAGAGAGAGTGAGCGCAAAAGTATATATAATGTATTTGTATGTGTGTGAGTATGCATATATATATATATATAGAAAAGGGAAAAAAAATCAATCGAGCCCTCGCGCGCGGACACGCGGTTTTTGCAAAAATGTCCAATCCCGCACCTCGGAACTTTGTGCCTCTCGTAAATCAATCGTTATTTCGATGTTCGTAGGTTCCGTTAATTATTTTTATTCACGAACCGACGCGTACAGAAACGAACGTGAGCGCTGGCGCATCGTTTATATACATATATATATATTATTCTTTCTCTATATTGCTGTGTGTTGTTTCTATACACCATATAAATACATATACGCGCATTTCCAAATGGCGAGTCGCGACGGCTCGTCAAATTTGCACATTTATTCGTTTACCACTGACAATCGCACCTAAAACTCACGTTCTTCGATGTTTGCGATTGGATTTGATCAAATACATAGATGTTTTGCGCATAAATATGAATAATATATACATACCCTTTCATCCCTTATTCATAAAATCGCTATATTCCCTTTCTCTAAAATGAGTAGAACAAATTCAGTCACAAATTTTTATTACAACGAAAGAAAAATAAAATTGTAATAATAAATAAAACTCTTACGATTTTTTTTTTTTTTTTTTATGAATAATATATTATTTGTTAGATTGTCGTGACTTAATTAATTGTCACACGATCATTTATATTGCCAGTCATTTGCGCGCGATTGAATTTAATTGATTTGAAAATAGTTGGAACCTAAATCTTCCTTTGGTCACATCACAACATGCTTTCATCTACTGTTGTGTATATCTTTCGTTATGTACATACTATATATACTTATATTTAAACTTGTATATATTTCGTCGAGGTAAATAAGTATACCACAATTGCGGTGACGAGTATTTTCAGCAAGAAATAAATTATCCGTCGCATTTGCTATCGTCACTATATAATGTTCAAGACAACAGTTTAGAATGAACGATACAAGAATGTCTACCCTTCTTCTTGACGCCCAACCCTTTACTAAAAGACCTATGCATATAGCCCCCACAGTATGTATGTAGATTTATATACAAATATAATCTCACTCGTCCAGGAAACTAATTCAAAATAAATTGAAAGTGTTTTACGATTCATTTCCGATTAAACTAACCGAGTAAACTTTAATCGAATTTTCCATTAATATGTGAATGAAAAAACAAAGAAATAAAGAAAGAAAAAGTAATAATATTAATAAATATATACAATTTAAACTGATTATTTAATCAGGAGAATGCGAAAAATTTGATGTGTACTTCAGATATTTATTGTTATATTGTATATTATTGTTTGTTTATATTTATATGAATGTACTACTACTGTAGGTACAGCGTCATCAACTGAATATTTCATCATGCATGTGTGTATATACGTACACGATTATTGCGTGGATAAGAGAAGCAAAACCACTCGAGTCATGGATATTACCACACAAGAAAGTGCAAAATTCGCGTACCGTGAGTGCAATTTCAATTGGTCTTTTTCAGTGGTTTGCTTGGCTCTACATATGCAGAAAATGGATACGACATGGCGTACATATATGTATACACATATGTTGGGTTAATACGTACTTTGTACTTCCAGAGAAACGAGCCATAAGCGAAGGGCGAGTGAAAAAAAAACAAGAGAAAAAAATTAAAAAAAAAAAAATAGAAAAGAGTATGATGCAAGGGTATATGTGAACCACTCGAAAATTTTTGCGGATACGTGCACCCTTCCGAGTCACAACATTAAAGTAGGTATACAGTTAGGGTATCTGTATATACCTTACATATACATATATTAACGTATGTGAATTTTATATATCTTTCTATGTATGTATACTTGGTCATTGTCCGATGATTTCGCAGTAGAACTCTGAAACCAAAAGTGAATATTTCTGCCTCGGGCTTTTCAATGTGTACCTTTCACATATTTACTTCTACAATCATGACACACATGTGAGATGCTTGTGAATCTAATTTTTATTTCATCAGAATTATCAGAATATTCTTCATTACTTTGCTTTTTCTTTTCAATTCCTCTTTGTTCATAATTTTTTTTCTCGATTTATATACTTTGAAAATTAAATCAAATTCTTTTTTTTTTTCATTATCCCCTTTTAAGATCTCTATAGTAAAACATAATAAAATATCATTTCACAAACAATTCCAATTGAGTATATTTATTCTTCTAATAAATCTCCAATTATTAATTTTTAGAATTAATACATCTCATGATGTGTACATTCTCTCTTAAAAATCAATACAAAATTATATGTTATCTCAATTATAAATATTGTTCAACATATTGTATATAAACATCAAATAGAAAATCTGTTTGGAAAGCTAGTGAATATATATTCCTTACATATATACATAATTTTACTTTGCATAGATAGAGGAGAGTAACTAAATGTGGGCTAGTGCTTTAATATGGGCTAGTAACAATGATATTTAATGATATTTTGTTTAATGCTTAATTTAATAATATACTAGCTTTAACTTGCGGCTCCGCTCGCATGGGAGTAGTTCTGAGGGACATTAGATATGTATAGGAAATAATCACAAACAATAATTCCATGGGAAATAGATATTTTATAATAATAACCATGAAAATGTAGTTCAATAAATATTACATCATCTTTACTTAATAAGGTAAGAAAAAAAAAGCAAAAGTTATGAATTGGTCTGGAAACAAACCCGGGCCGCCCGTTTTTATTTTTATTAATTATTTGTTTATACAATATTTAACATTAGCCGTGTTTATGCATACTTGAATTATTATAAAGTTTAACTTAAACACTAAAATATTAAACTAACATAATAGATTTATAGTAAACTATTAGCCATTTGGCTCTCTTAGTTGTGTTTGATCATAGTTTTTTTTTTGTATTTTGCTTTTCTTTATTTTTATGAGTCTAAAATTTAGGCCATTTAAAAGGACTTTACGTGCATTCTACCACTGGACTATCGATGCTGATGCGGAATATTTGTTACTCAAGGTATTTAATCTGATATTTGACACACTTAAATAATACATATTATTTTGCAAAAAAAAAAAAAATCGACATTTGTTGTGAAAAAACCCATGCCTATAATCATTCTGAGCGGAAAATATAGAACTGTACACATTTTCGCGTTATTCAGTGTTGTGGTTTAGGCGTGATACTCGGACACCGTACAGACATTCACATTTATAGTATAGATTATAATATTAAGAACATAAGATTGTTACTTAGCTCTTTAAAAATGTATGTGTGATTACTTTGATGTCAATAAATGGTTAATTTTTTAATAGTTTTTTTATTTTTGAGACAAAAACAAAATTGGTAGCCCATATATTTGGTAACTCTCCTCTACTATTTATGGAATACCTCATATGATAATTACATGGTCAATGTATCAATCACGTTGAAGCCTGCTTTTCAAAGTGACTCTTCCTCCTTCTCTCTTTCCCGCTCTTCCTCTATTTCCTCTTATTTCTCACACATCACATTAAAGCACACTCCATTCTCTTCTTTGGACAGTTGTCCACTTCCTGTACTGTGCACATACTGCGTACTTCAATAATAGCATTCCTATCTCAATTCTCTCTCCTCTCTATCTGTTGCTGGGTTACACAAGACGTGGCAACTTCGATCGAGGCCATACGTAATACACTCCCCTCACATTTACCTTCATCATCATCATCATCGTCATTAAATATACAAATAGATACACCCATCCCCACAATGTATCTATAACTTTATACATCAAGTTGCCTGTGAAACTCCACATTCGATTGCAACTATTCATATTACATAATATACACAAACTTACATGCAATGTGGCATTGAATTTATTCTTTATCCACGCATATATAAATGCATACAGAGACTTTTCTCTTTCACGTTGATAAAACTTGAAATCGATGTTAATATATTATACTTATACATAACATTTATACAATATAAACATGTTATAAATGTTGATTATTTTACGTACATAATTTTCTCTCTTTATTTCACTCATTGTAAATATTATTTCTGGCTTCGTTCAGAAGTCAAGGGAGAATTTGAAAAGCTTGACGTCGACATGGAGAAGAAAGACTAAATGTTAACGGGTATGGTGAATGTGGGAGTGCAATAATTATCGACTGAGAATATGCAATGAGAGTATATGTAGGTATATATGTAAAAGTTTTGTGTATAAATATATATATAAATGTAGACTCTGGTGGATCAGGAACGTTGCCAGATAGAAGAAAATGTATAGAGGGTATATGTTGTTATATATTGATGATGGGAAAGAGGGCGAATGAGATACGGAGCAGGCGCGAGATGGGGAATATGTACTGTGTGGATGACCAGGAGAGGCCGCGACGTTTTATATGTAATATATACGTATAGTATATGTATATGATGGAGCACGCGAGGGGAGGATGAAAAGTTTGACCGGACGCAGCGGGCACAATGCATCGCAGTACCCACCCCATACTGTGTGCGTTCCCGGCCGACCACCCTATAATCCACCCGCATTGTACAACCAATCAATATTGTTTTATATATATATATATCTGTATGTAAAAGTACCTATATAAATATACATACAAGTACAGTGAATAAGTTTAGTATATAGAGATGATAAGAGAATGGTTCGCGACCGTTTCGATCTCTCATTTACTTTTATGTAAAATTTTTATTTAAGGTGTATTATTAATTGATTTGTTTATGTTTATTATTCTTTCGTTTATTAAAATTTTTTGTGTGTATTGATTTCATTAGATATTATTTGTTTGTTTGAATATAATTTATTTATTTATTTATGGATATTACTTAAGTTGGGAATTTTATTTTTTATTTTTTTGTAGTGATGATGAATTTTATTTTTATTTCTTCTCGACATCCGCCGTCATCTTCTCGTTACTTTTTCATGTATAATATCTGTGATCTCTTCTCAGTGACCGGAGGAATATATATGCAGTGGCGGAGATAACAAATTTATCTTTGCAAGCCACACGTTTCCTTGGACAGGAACCGGAAATCGTTCAATGAGATATCTCATATCTAACAAGTTTTTTTTCTCTCGTTACTTTAAATCTTTCTCTTTTATATTTACGGTTGTTATGTGTATTTCATAGATTGAGAATAATTAAAAATTATACTTATATCTGAGAGCGAGCATGTGTGTGTATAATATATATACATATGTATTTAACTATTATTGTTGCATTGTCGAGGATAATGAGACAAATTGTTACGTATATCGTCAGCATTGTGCGAGATGCTAGGAACAGCTTATGAAAGGTGATGGTCAATTAAATCCATACGTACATATATCCACACATATACATAGATATACATATATATTTGTAATATCTATGTGCAAGCCATGAGAAAATGACAATGGAATTCGCTGGGAAGATTATGTATAAACAAATAGAGAATATGATCCTCACGTGTTCAATACCGATGTCTCGCAAGCCTACATCCAGATGACACACGTTTATCACGTAATACATTGCAAGGTCCTTTATATATACATCAACTCATTCAATTCCTATACCACATGCATGGTCACAATATTTTGTTCACATAACAATTGAATAAAACAACACAAAACAATAAAAAAAATACTTGCAATCCAATTTTTTGTTTTTTATGAAATAAAGAAATTATTTTACAACTTTATCATTAAATTATTATTTATTTAAGACATTCGAGTTTTTTGCTATATATTTCATCCTTCATTGTGTATATATTAAATACATATTCGTATACGTCTCGATTATTATATCTGTCGCCAGACCGACAGAATTGGAAAGATATGAAGAGAATATATGATAGGCTATACAGATAGATGAACTTCTCACTACGTGCATATCATATCAAACTTCGAGTGTCCTCAATCGTCGACTCTTGATCATTACTATATCGATTATATAAATATACATATACATATACACAAGGAAATTTCGTATCAGGAACAGACATTAAACAAAATCGATATAAAAACTACAATAAAAAAATTATAAAAACGATAAAAAGATTGTGACACATTTTCCGAAATCCGCGTGTTCAATATACAATATCAGAATATAATTGCCATTTTTTTCAACAAATTTGTATGCATAGAAAGAGACATTTCGTAATTAAACAAATCTCCAAGGGGAATAGATAAAAATAAAAAAAAATTTTTTATATTTATAGCAAATCATTCGGCTTCAATACATTCATATTATTTAATATAATTTATATCCATTGTATATAAATATAAATGTGTGTATATCCACATAAAATAATCAAAGTAAATCCAATCATCATCATATCCACTGCCTGGCTACTCGCAATACCGAAGATCCGGTATGCGCGGACATTCAATGCAAATTATATACACACACATATGTGTTTATTCTCTCGATCGTTCCGGAAGAACATCGCGATGATCACTCTGCTATTGAACAATATATATATTGTCCAAACGTGTCGCGCCATCGTTGCCACTATTCGTGTCTCCGCCAGTCATCTACTATACTACCACCACCATCACATTACGTTACGGATCCGTGGCCTCGCGCAATTGTCAAACTACTTTTATCTATACACTGATGCATATATGTACACAGGTATATTTATACGCGTATACATCCTTATAATTGTCATTTAATTATCACCCTTTGTTATTTGTTCATCGTGACAACAAGCGAATTGGACTTGTGAATACATAGATATTCAAACTATTATATATAAATTATTTTCATTTATATTGTACACACAAGCAGAAACATTAATTATAACAGAATATGCACGTGACTATTTATTGATTAAATTTTTAATAATAATAATAATAAACACATATGAATATGTTTATAAATTTTTGTTGACAATTGTTTGAAATTATTTGAGAGTTTATTTATATAAAGGATTTATTAGTGGTGTTTAAAATGGAAAATAAAAAGTTGAAAATATTAAATATATGAAAGAAAATAATAATGTGTATGTTTTATGATTTGAAGATTAATGTGTTGTACGTGTTTGAGTGATGATAAAATTTATTTCGCAGTAACCTCCATCGTGCAAGGGGTGAGTGTGATATTATGTGTATAAAGTGTTGTTGTCAGGGTATAAAGAAAGAGGGACATGTACGTCAACGAGAACGCCACGACGGACACAACGACATGATGCGCTTGGATTCTTACTTTGCATTCCTTTGTTGTGTATATCTTTACACTATTACTATATGGTATACATTATATAATACATACATACATATACATACATAGATAGATAGAATATAAATATATAAATATCAAAAGTATGGATGTGTTATTTTTTTCCCTTTTCCATTTTCATGTCCCGCCACTTCTGGCTGTTGAATGCTTGAACTAACGCCCATGGTTTTAATGCACTTGTCTCTTGTAGATGCATTTATAAAGACATGCACAACAAGGTATTTCTATTCGGTTGTTGGGCGTATGGAGACAGTGTATAGTGCAAGCGATAATACGATAGTGGTGTGTGAGACAATAATGAAAGAAGAAAAAATATTGTAGGGATAAAAAGAAAGGGAGAAAAGAGAGAATATGATTAAGCAAGAAGTGTATATGGAGGCGGAGGAATTGAGATGAAGAGGAGAAAACGTTTCTCTCGTCGGGTGAAAGCATAACGAGAGACGGAATGCATTTTAAAATTCCAAAAGTATTCTCTATCATTCTCATGATATACCGCGAGTCACCACTTTATATATCAACCAAACACTTCTTTCGCTCTTTGCTTTTGTACTGTGTGTGTGTGTGGGTGTGTGAGTCGCTTCTAAGCGGAAAAGAATCAAATGAATATCTCCGGTGGTGAAAGTCTTGATGGATAATCCTTCAAAAATCTTCTTTTTTTATAATAGTGAAATATTTTCTCCCGAGATTATCATGTATCTCCCTTACTCTTATGTTTTATTATTATTACTATCTCATTCTATACTCAATCTCTTTGGGGGATTTTTTTTCTCTTGTTTAAAAATCTCTTTAGTACACTATTGTCAACGATTATTCGATGGGATCCTTTGACTTTTCTCAAGAGACGTTTGACATCATCTTTGTTACTTTTTTTTATTTTATTTTTATTACTTTCTTTTAGTATTCATTTTAATGTGTATATGTTTTAGGGTGTTTCATTTTTAGGCTATATTTTTTTTGTTTGTGAACACTGAAAATCTGATAATTTATAAAAAAAAAAAATTATTCTCGTTTGAAAAAAAATTCAGAGTTAATTATTAGAGGCTTAGAGAATTCAAAAATTCGATTTCCCATATGAATAACACGAGAACATTTTTTTTTCGTTGTTGATTCAGCATTATAGTGTTTGTTGTAAGATAATAATTAATGCCAAATCAATAAATTCCAGTTTAAAGAAAATTGTTTTGTTAATTATAATCAACTTTCACCTTTCCATACCTCTACGTACAACTCGAAAACTGCTGGTCGGAGAGCGTTTGCAGTGAACAAATTTTTTCTAGTAAATTTAATGCCCTACCAAAGCTATATATTCATTTTTTTCAAAAAAAAAAAATTTTTGATCACCGAAAAATCGAGTTGAAGTCAAAAAAAAAAATTTTCTCCTGTTATTTATATGAAAAATCGAATTTTTGAATTAACCAAGCCTCTAATTACCTCAGAATTTTTTTTAAACGGTAATATTTTGTTTATATAAATTATCAAATTTTCAGAGTTCACAAAAAAAAAAAAATATCGCCTAAAAATGAAGCACCCCCTAATGTACATAGCTACTATTTATAAAAATATTCATACTCTTTATGTACACATATAATCGCGATTTCTTGACCTCTGATTAAAGCATTATAATATGCGGTTTATATTTAGACTGCAGTATTTATTTTAAAACACGAAAAAATATAAAACGACAAAATATGATTTATCTGATAACCTGCCACCGATTCAAGAGGGTTGCAATGACGGGTCTGCGATTATAAATATATTCGTCGTCAGTGTCGTCGTTATGCATTCGTTTGTTGAACAGGGCAGACATACACACATATATACACCCACAATGAATTACCATGCGCGTTTAGTTGTCGACAATTCAACCCGGCGAGTAGAGAGATGGATAGAGGGGTCGCGCACATATCATCGTCGTTTCGTTCTCTTTCGCTCTTGCTTTCAAGTGGCTGCTCGAGCACGAGCGCTATCTGGCGTCAAGTGGCTGAAGCGCTCATCAGAACGCAATACACATACACACACACATATATATGTATATAATAATAGATTAAACAGCGGTCGAGACACTCGCAAATGTCACTAAATTAACTTTTCTCTATATAAATTTATTTCATTTTTTTTTTCTTTTCATCTTAAAAATTATTTATTAATATTGATGATTAATTCAAGGCAATTACTTAATGCTCTTCTGATTAATTATTCATTAACTTACCCCTTTTGTCCCGGCAACCGCGCACCAGCCGGCTACTATCTGCTAGGGCGTCATTCGTCAATCTACAACAAGAATATAAATACAAACTCGAGTGATTTATATTCAATCAAGCGGATCACTGATTTTTATTTTGTCTCATGAATTATTTTGAGTTGAATGACAAAGAGCAATAATAATATCAAACTCTTCATTTATCTCTGATGACGTGTCTGTATATAAATATATATGTTTTAATGTATGCAGTCTGCAAAAAAAATTATCATGCATAAAACAATATAAAAGCTTAATTATAAAGATAAATGAGGAGGCAGATATGTCTATGTGTGATGACGCTTTCTCATTCGTGTCATTGAATTAATGCGAGTGCAATAACGACGGAAAGAAGTAAAGAAAGAAATCCGCATGAACGCTATATGGATATATGGAAAGGTAGGTAAAAGGATACGAAGTTTGCTCTGGAAAAAATTACTCCCTAGAAAAAAAAAAAAAAAAGATAAATCGGTGAAAGAGAGAGGAGGAGAGACACTCTCGGGCGTTTCATTTACTCTGAAGGCGAGAGGCCGCGGGTTTAAAAGTTCTTCCTCCAGATGTAATTAGCACGTCTTTACATAACGAACGAAACAATGCCCAGCGTAATTAGTATGCATCCGCGCACCTTTCTTTCTTTCATTTTTATATACATTTCACTCACTCTATTTTTTTTTTCTTCTCTTCGTTATATTTTCTTTATTTCCCTCTTTTTCTTTATACCTTGATGGGTATAACGTTGCGATGTAACGTATATAGATATATTATTCCCCAACCTTGCGTTATCGTTCTCGTTATCCTTCTTGTTCTTTCTCTTATTTTTCTCCCTTGGATTTTTTTTTTCTTTTTACCTTCTCGCACCCCAACGAAGCGTTCACGCGGGCAAAAAATTTCAGCCACAATGTTTGTCCGGAGACACGCTTTTCTTTCGTCTCCCTGATGGTATTCTCTTTTTTGTTTTTGTGTTAACCCCACAAGAATCACATTTTATTAGCTTTCCTTGAGACAATACACGTTTCTTTATATTTTTACGATTTTTTTCTTCCACCACTGTTTTATTTTTATTCATTTTTTTTTTTCTCCGTTTTGTTTATGTATAATGTATACATCTATATTATTCCTATCGTTAGGGTGAGGCCATCGTGAATTGTACTTCGCGCCTATTTGTCTTCTATGTACAAATATAGATACTTTTATTTTTTATTTTACTCGCCCTTCTGAGTTTGTACTTTTACCGCATATTTTTTTACTTGCATCTACATTCATACTTTCATATATATGTTTGTGTATATTTATAGCTATATATTCAAGCATCCAGTGAATTTTATGGCGGTTAAAACTACTAACTCTACGATGTATAATGCGTATGTGTTTTATAAAAATTTATATTACGAGTATGTGTCGCGTGTACTTGAAACTTTGCAGCGTTGTGTTCCTCTCGTTACGTTTGTACATTGCAATTGCCGTGCGAGCACGTTCATTCGCGTTGTTGAGACGGTTAAGGGTTAAGGGGTCACAGGAACCCGTTGTACAAGCTATTCCCACACGCTTATAGAGCCTTCAATTTCACACTCATCCTCTCTTTTCAAATCATTCTTTATTTTCCCTGCTTTATTATATTTTTTTGACATCTCACCTTCAATATTATTCCATCTTCATCAAATTAAAAATCATTAACGTATTTATACTAAAAAAGTTCACTAAAAAAAAAAAAAAAATGAATGAATGAATGAATGAATAAACCTTATAAGTACAATTTATTATTCGACCTATTTGTAATTTTGTATAATATCATCTAGGTCAATGTCACAATACACAAATATCTGGTTGGAGCGAGAGAGATAATACGAGGGTGTTGTATATTGAACGAATAATGAAATTGTGATGTGAAATAGGGCAAACAGGGGAGGGAACATTGTGTGAAAGGTATATATAATTGGTGTGAGTACGATGAACTCACGCATAATGAATCCATATTCGTATCTATGTATCGTGTAGCCACGCTGTATTTGGGAATGAGTGAAACAGTAATAGTGATTACAAGCATGTGTATGTTTATTCTCATATATACAAACATATATGTATATAGATGTTGTTGATGCATTACTATTTGTATCGTGATCAAATATTTTCATTTTACTGTCGTATATTAATTAATATCAGCCCAAACATTGAATGGCCTTCATGAATTGCTCTTGTGACTGCGCCAATTTATAATAATATTAAATTATATTAAAGCATATGATCAGTAAATAAATATTATTTATATGTATGTATAAGTATAAACAAATATATAATTAAATAAAAAATTCGTAGAGAGAATAATATTGAAAAGTTTCATTTAATTTTCTTATTTTTTATTTTTTATTTTTTTTTTTTAAGTTTATCTTGATTTGTTGATGGGAACTCAAGTGGATTGGAAACTGAAGAATCTTGAGGGGGTATATCTTAGATGAAATGCACGAACCCAAGAGACACTTGGGGAGTGGAGAGATGAGGCTTATGTGAGAAATTTCTATGATGATTTTGCGGGTCGAAAGTTTCTCATTGCACGCTCAGATTTGTATTAAGCCAACGGTTAAGACGTCAACGGTATTATACTGATGAAAACTTCATGTCTATGACACTTATATATCTACATTTAAATTAATATATACATACACTAAAGCTCAAAAGTATTTAGCCACCTGCATTTTCTTTATATTATAAAGAATTTATCTATTAAAATTATTTTATTAAAATTTATTATGAAATTGTTTTATTTATTTAAACTTTTACAAAATATTTTTTTTCTGAATGGCTGTATACTTTTGAGCGGTAGTGTATGTATATAGCTATCATGCTATTTGAGAATGGCAATATTCATACGCGCTACAGTTGTTAGAGATATAAAATTCTCAATAACGTTAAGGCGAGACACTATGGAGTCTTTTATTTATGGATAATTTCGCAAAGTAATTTGGAACTACGCCCGCAGACGTGTGTGGCGTAGTTTCGTCCATTAAGATTGTATTACTTGGAAGTAATTAAAAAATAAAAAATTTTTAAATTCAGTGTGAATAATTTGTCTCAAGTGAATTATAGACGAATAAAAAATAAAATAATGGAAATAAAAATAATTCTATGCTATTAAAATTGTTTGAATTACTTTAAATAACCACAATTTGTCATGCTATTAATTTTAAGTAATGGGATATAATGTATATAATGTCACAATGGTGTGATATAATACGTGAAGCGTAATTTCGATGAAAAATATTTATATATTTTGCGATGGTTAAATTACAAAGTTAAATACATGTACAGACGTGGAACAAATTCAAGACTTGAACGGTACTTCTCTCTCGTCACGTCGGTTGAATGTCGGATTGAGCGCGTATAAGAGATGAAAACTTTGAAATCCTCATCGTTCTCTCATGGGACTCGTCGTCCCATGGTGGAATTTGTAATCGCACAAGAGATATATTCTATTACGAATCCTTGAATACTCTGAACTTTCACTAAATATAATAATATCTCGAGACCTTCTAATCCTATCCAAGAATTCTACGTCATCTATCTAATATTATATAAATTGGTTTTCAAGAAAATGATTAATAAAATTTAACAAAATTATCATACAAATAATAATATGATATTTAAAATTAAATAACTTTATTTAAATTCAATGTTATTTGTCTGATTAATATTTAATTTTGTTGGAAAAATATGTTCGATAAGTTATTGTAACTTTATACAATGTTCGTTATCTAACATGTAATTTTTCTGTATGTTAGAAGAAATTGTTGACTGGTTTTTTTCCCTATGTGAATGAGCAGATGTTGATAACTAAACATTGTATGTTGAGGCAATGCGACATACGCAACAAAAGAGGGCGAGAATGTAAGAGAAAGACTTGCATGACCAGACAAACGTGACAGCTGCTTGAGATACTGGTTCTGCTATAGGACAAAGTCCATCACTCGTCCGCGATATATTGTGCACGGAATGAAAAATAGATTGAAAAATATAAATATTTATCAGATAAAAAAAGTCAGATTTTTTTTCAAATGAATTTTTCATAAATTTAATTCGATGTCTGAGTATTCCTGACCATTTCTACTGATTTTTCATCAGTTTAATATTTAACCAATAATCTCAGTGTGATGAAGAATAAATATTTTATTACGAATTTTTTAATAAAAATTCTACGATGATATTATAAAGTATGAGAATAATTAATAAAAATTTATGTTTATTGTGTAAATTGGTGAAAAAAAATTTTTTTTTTTTATTTTAATTTTACTTTTTGTGTATTAAATAAAATAATAAAATTAATTGGTGAGTGTTTTTTGAAGGGAGTGTAATGGAATAGGGATTTAATAGTAACATAATGGAAAATAAAATAATACACACAAAAATAAATAAAATTATATTTCATAATAAACAAACATGTTATATGAATGAATTGAAAGTGAAACACAAAGTATCTATGTGTATTTATATGGAATATATACAGCGATAAATACGAGGTCGTACATTAACCGTGCACATTGACATTGGTGATAAATAATGAAGTGAACAAATTGAATTACCAGCAAACCACCGTTTGAATAATGGAAATATAACCGTTGCCCCTTTTTATATACTATTACCATTTATTCACAAAATCATTTTTAGAATTTGACGCACATTTAATCCTCTAATTTTAATTCAACAATTTAAAATAATTATATAAAAATAAAATAAGATAAAACACAAAATTATTACTAATTACTATTTTTAACCTCGACGGTATATAAATTCACAGTTATAATAAATAAATTATTCTAAACAAAATGCTTAAAATATTTGTATGAATTGAAAATATATTCCAAGATTAGTTTGAATTTAATTATTATTTAATTTAATTTAATTATTATTTAATTAAACGTTTGTCATTGAGATTCCGAGTTGAATAAATATAAATTATATCATTCAATTGACAATATTTATATCGATACTCTTGAATTTCAGTAGTATAAACAAATAATCACGACTGGTTTTGACTTCTGTGCAAGATTTTCTTTTACTACTTGACAACAACTGTCATCTTTCTTTGAGCACGCGTGCACGATATGCCGGCACCTCAGCAAAGAACATCCCTTGTATAATAACGGCGAACAACCACCCCCCAAACTTTCACCCCACACACACGATTAATTTTACATTTTCACTCAATTCGTTCTAATATTCAAAGTGATTTCTATATCTAAATAAACTTAATCACTATATTACATAAATTGCTATCACACCAAATTATAAATGAATATATAATTAAACAATTAAATGATTAAATTAATTGATTATTCAAATTACTAAATAATTAAAACAAAATTAATCCATTTATTTGTGTTTGTTATTTCCATTGAGCAGATAAAAAATAATAATTCACTGACTTTTAAATTATGTCTCACCTTAATACTTTTTTCTAAACACAAGACAATTATAATTTATCCTCAAATCGCACTCGAAAATGTCTCACGATATTTAAAGATACATATATTCATGTATACCAAACACGCATTTCGCTTTTAACTTTTATCCATTTTTTCCATCAAGTCCAATTATAAAATTGTATATAATTCCAATTCACTTTTTTTTTTTTTTTTCAATATTATTATACGCAATACCAAATACGTAATTAAATTTACATCATTCCAAAATTAATTAAAAAATTAATTTCATTTAAAACTTCTTCTTTCAATTTATCTAATTATTATTAATCCATATAATATTTTTATCCAAAAATGGTACTTAATTGTGGTTTAAATTTCTTTATGTCATTTATTTAATATCACGAAACATTCACGCACGTGCACTCTCAAGTCCTCGAGTAACACTGATTTTCCGTTGGTATTTTAATGCGCGCGTGTTGACTTCCTTCTGCCACTAGTGCATGGTATAAAGCAAATAAATATAAACATATATACAAGTGCACATATATATACATATATATACATATGAATCAACCCTGTTGTCATATGTATACATTAATACACATGTATGATAATTGGAATAAAATAAATATGGAACACTTATATACACATGCACATATTCACATATCACTCATGCTACATATGTACATATACATATGTATATATGTGTATGTGTATTTAAGATTATAAATAAGGTGAAAATGTAGGAGAGGGAGGGGGATGAAAGACGCGTGCAAAGTGATAATTTTATTACAAGAAACGCGTCTTAAGTGATTTCGGCCTTGCTGGTCAGCCAGCAGCTCCGTATGATGAGGCCGCCGCTTTGCTACTGACAGACGTAAAGACCACCCTAACCCTACATTCGGGGACGCCCCCACCTCCATAGCGCCCCGCTGGCCGCGGATCAACCCTTAGTATGATGCCACCTCCACGGCGACGGCGCAAACGCACTCTAACACTGAGGGTAGTTCTTATCCCCTCCAGCATCCAAGAGGAGCAGCACCAGTAGCTTTAACCCCTTCCAATAATCACCACCACCACCACCACCAACATCGCCACCACCCCCTATCGTCACTACCCCCTTGTCGTACTATATTTCATCACTACTACTAACAAAATTCAGACATGGAGCAATATCTAAAGCGCGCGATGTTCTATACCCCACCGAAGTCTCATCGTACTGTCGACGACTTCAACTACCCCTCATTTACTTATACTCGCTGTTTCTCTCGCACTATCGCAAATAATTCTTACGCGCAACCCTCACATTCAGGTCCAATCGAAACCCCTTCTTCTTCTTCGTGTATACACAACGAACTCCTTCTCCTCTGACGGTTCTTCTCCCTTGTCTTAAGATAAAAACATGGATAATCGGGCTTTACTACAGTTAACCCACTCGCCCTCCAAACTTGTTTTTCATCCCCACTGTATACACCACATACAAGATAGAGAAAGAGTGGGAGAGAGAAGGAAAAAAAGAGGTGAGGGATTATCCCTTACCCCTTTCAATCGAGTGGACCCTTCGTCACCCAACTTTCTCTCGATTTGATTCCTCTTTGCTACTACCCCCTCACTCACGAGGTTTTACTATAGTTTTTTCTACTCCTCTCACGTTATCTCAATATTTTTTTGCTGGAGTATCATTTTATAAGTTGATTCATATAGCAACATCAACCTCAATCCACAATTATTTTCAGAGGTAACCTTCAAACCTCGTTTTTTCCATGTTTATATTTTTTGGGTTCATCTCCCATTTTCTATCGCTCTTTTTATGTTATTTTTTGTTTGTGTTTTTGATATTGATACACAGCGCCGGATTGTTTGACATAACTATACTGACATCGACCTCTCTGTCCTCGTCCGAAGTCTTTTTTTTTCTTTTTAAAATATGTGTGTGTGTGTGTCAGTGTCTGGATTACGTCTGTTCATGTATATGTCCTTTCTGTCATTGAGACATAGAACTATGCAGTTTTATAGTTTTTCACGTGACATTCATTTGTGTCTGCAAACATCGGCTTTATATTAATTTTGACATTATAGCGAGCCGATATTTTTCCGGGGAAACGTTATATTTTTTTATCGATATTCGTTTTTTTTTTTCAGTTAGATAACAAAACAAAAAATCTAAAGTTGGAAATTTATATTTTTTGACATTCGTATTTTATTATTTTGCTTTCGAGTCATTTTATAAATAACTTTGTGAATTTCTTGAAGACATTTGTGATTAATTCTTCATTTTTTTTAGTATCAAAAATAAAATACTTTTTGAAAATAATTGCGATAAATTTTGTAACAATTTTACTTGACAATTTTACTTGAAAGCTAAAATCACATATTAGTTTTCAGAATTCATAAATACATAATGACATGATAGAGAAATATCTGTAGAATAATATGATATGCTAATGGAATTTATTTCTCACTCATTAAACGATCAAAGTCAACTAGTACCAATCATCAATTCTCATGTACTTCGTCATCTCACTTGGAAAATATGATCGACACCGATTTTCTAATCCAACTGAATACACTATAATGATCCTCTATTCCTCAGAATATTCAAATAAAAAGAAAAAATGAAATAAAATGAAAAAAAAAAATAAAATAACTTGGAATAATTTCAAATTGAATAAAATAATTAAATAAATTAAACAGATTATATTTTTGAATAAAATGTAACAATAATAAATTTGAATTTAATATGTGTTACATATTTTCACACAATATCAAAACATATGCTGTTCAATATTCCAATGTGTTTTTCATCCAGTGAAACAAATAATTAAATTTAATGAAATTATATAAATATATAACATTGGAATGTTTTATGAATCGTTAACCCTCCCACCCACCGATTACGACCACTGTCTACTTCCTCCCCACTACTATAACAATCGACATTCATTTATACTTTTGCCATCGGCCAGCCACATCCTCCCCCACTTTATATACAATTGTTTATGACACGATTCGATTCATTATTAGCTGTTTATACTGGACTCATTGATCGACCACTAGTAACCACGTTGTTGTGCGCCAACGACCAGGTATATACGTTAACGACTCGCTAGTATTAACATTACCACTTTGGCACCGGTAATCTGAATATACAGTGGTCGTGCAACAATTTTTTTCGTTATTTTCATCCCTCATTTTTAACGTAACCGGTTTGACTAGTGTTAAACCGACTGTTTAAAAATTTTTCTATTCATTTTTATGTTTAGTATGTGACGATATTTGACCACGACAACATCTCAGTAATTTAATAATAATTTAAAATATATTTTTTTTAATTTTTGTCATTTATTGAAATTAATTATAATTTTGTGTGGGATTGATTAATTATATTGCGTATGATTATTTTTATTTGTTTACTTATTTTTGGTTAATTTTGGTTTTTTTTTGTGAGTTAATGTTGCATTAGTTTAGGATGTTTATTAAGTAGAAATAAAAGTGACGATGATTTGATTTCCGATTCAAATATAAATGAAGAAAGAAGAAGTAAACCGATAGAGTGTTGATCGTTGAACTCCTACCGTCGGAAGAACGCGCTCGCGAATTTTATTTAAGTCTGACTAGTACGTGGCCCGTGCTCCTTTTTTTATAACTTAACCTTACTAGCACAAGTCACTTTTATGTCCAATTATTTTTAACGTCTCGTCATTAAAAATGAAAAATAAAAATTAATTTTTCATTTTATTTTGAAGCATTTTTTTAATTATAAGTTAATTTTTATTATAACAAATATTATTTTCTCAAGTAAATATTTCGCGTCAGTGATGTGCATTAATCCGAAAAAATTTTAATGGTTTGATAATTGTAAGCGTTCGGAATTTTAAAATTATTTAAAAATATTTATTAGAAGTGATGATAAAAATTTACGTTAATTCATATATTAATTTAAAATAAAATTATTTAATACTGAATTCATGTGATGAATTATTTGCGACACATCAAGCATAGTGGTTTACAATCACAGTCAACGTTAATTACATGTTTTCAATTAAAGTGCCCGAAATGTTATATATTACACGACAAATGCATTGACCAATTAATAATCACAATTGATTTAGGATTGGTATCAACAGGTTACACAATTTGTATCGCATTAATTTAATTTAATTTTTATTTACACTCTATAATCTCGTGTTTGTTTGTTTATTCATCGGAAAGTTCACATAAGTATGCACACATGTTGATCATCATTTATTTTTTCAATTCAAATGAATGATAATGAACCCATGTCACAACTGATCATTCAGATTTTTTTATTTATTATTTATCACTTTATTCATTGATGTTAATTTACTCCACCTAACAACGAATGCACAATTGCGAAGAGAATGTCACAGCACTTACTACATACTATACGATGACAATATGAAATTAAATACTCATGTCGAAACGAAGACAATTTATCCATGTCATCACAATCACCTCACATTCAACACCACAACCGTAATCGTCACTCTTGACGTCGTTTTCTTTATGTTTAGCCTTCACCATTAAACAATTTAACATCCAAAATATTCCTTTGCTCATTAACAAAAACAAAAAAAAAAAATAAAGAATAAAAATATTCATATGAATATAAATAAAACAAAAAATAAAATTGAAGTAATTTTTATCATCCCGGCTTACTCACCTTCAAGTCGTGAGATTTTCCTCGATACGAAGACGACGACACCGAGGACACTTCTTCTGTCTCCGGACTCCTCGTCAAGATGACTACACTAACGAAACAATTTAATTTAATAAATTAATTAATTATGATTTCTTTAATTCAAAACCAACACACAATACACTCGCAAAAAAAAAAGTAACGTTGTTACACTTTGTCGCGTAATGTCCAGAATAATGTTCGTAAAATATATAACTGGCCTCCCGCCGAATAATATCCACCGCGTAATATCTCGAGTAGTTTAAGACGCTTGTCAAGCTCGTTTTGAGCCCCGTGCGCCGTTTCACGGGAGCGTGTTATGTGTCGCGCGAACTTGCGGGCTTGCGGGCGCACTGGCGGCCGGTCGGAGTAAGCAGAGGAGATCACGGATGCTGTAGTCAGACCACGCGCCAGTCACCAGCCGGTGGCTCTCTCGTCCGTACAGTGGCGCCTCTGTACTCTACCGTCGCAAGCTCAAAAGTCGTAGTAGATACGACGATAGACGCGGGAACGTTGCGGGGGTTAGAGGAGTCGCCGGGCCAGAGAAATAATACGTGTGTCCGTGAGGAGCGCGCTCGGACGAGAACGAACTAGAAAGAGCGACGGACTATGGCGATAAACCGGACGACGAGTGTGTATGACAGAGCGCGCGCTTAAAGCTTGCGACGGAGCAACGTACAAGAGTGGGGATGAGGCGATTGCCGGCGCGACTCAACGCTACCTAGGTGGGGAGACTGGGCCACTGTTGAGCGACGAAGATATGCCGATAGGTGCTTGCGACGAAGTAGATAAAGATGAAAAACACACACAATTTTGTGTCTCGGCGAGCGTGCGGTTATCATCATGTGAGTGCGAGCAAGCTCGTCTGCTGGTGGCTTTAATGTTCATGACGTAGATAGAGAATACCTTGGAAGGAGTAAGAGATGGTCAGTGTGCTTTGCGACAAGGGAGTCTTGACACGATTGTATATAATAAGAGCAAGCAAGATGAAACAATTGGAGATTTCTATGACGCTTTCTCTGTTTATACTCTTCGCCCCCACGTTGGGGCGAAGAGTATCCCCCACTGGCTGTGTACATACATGGCCTGTCCGTGTGCTTCAACTGACAAGGATGCCCAGGTTGCTTTACCACGTGGTGGTTTACGTACGAGTATGTCGGTGAGTCTTTCTAAGCATCACTGGCGAGGGAGATAGAAGGATCCAGCGAAAGAGAATGAGTATCAGGCAAGGGTGTATACACATCTCAACGTGTTGGAGTGGGGAAAGGAATCCTATGTGATGGCCTGCGGTCGTGGGATCAAGCGCGTGGATGACGCGATTTTTTTTTTTTATTATTCTTTTTACGGTTACGAAGAAAAAACAGTGATAGGTATTTTTTGTTTTTTCTCTTGAAAGCTTGTTTACCTGAAACTTTTATCCGGTTTACATGTTATGTTATCAATTTTTTTTTAATCGCAAATTATTATCGCATTTTTTTTTATTTTATCATTTATTTAATTTATTGAATAATTTAATTGCTGAATAAATTAATACATATTAAATATAAATATTTTTTTTATTAATTATAATTTATTGTATATTCTATTTTTATATGAAAATAAATTTGTCTTTAATTTTTATTTACAGTAAATAAAAAAGTTTGATTTTATATTATATAGTTACACAAAGAATGTGTAATTTTTTTCTTGTTTTTAATTTAGGTATAGTATATTAATAGTAAATAAATAATTGATATATATTTATAGATATGACCTCAATTTTTTTTAAAGTCTAGGATGTCCGATCATGCGCGAAAATTGAGGCAAAAGAGGGTGGTTCATGATCTCCCCTTACGTTTCCCGTTGCCAAACAAGGACCAACGCAACTCAACTTATTCGAGTGTGTGTTGGTGCGGTGGAGTGCGAGAGACGATCAAACTGCGCGAATGTATTAGTAAGGGTTGCGCTAGAGTTGTGTTAGTGCGCTCTAAAGAAAAATTACCTCCCACCTTCTCCAAGTCATCGTACATCCGTGTGTGTGTGTGTGTGTCTGCTAAGGGGTTGAATACTTATTAGTAGTAGTGAAAGGGTTGCCGGACAGTGGCGAGCTCTTGCTTAGGCGGTCAATATTTGTACTAAATTCGAGATAGGGGTAAATGCTATGAAGCCCCTTCGACTTGTCTAGAAATCCTACCATTCCTTTTTCATCCCTTCCATAAATTGCTTATGTGGCGCGCTCAATTTAATTCATTGCTGAGTGTCTTTATAAAATAATGTAAAAACCAAAATTAATTTCAAAATAACAAATATTAAAAGAACTTTAAATTGCAAAAAAAGAAAAGAGAAATAAATAAATAA
Source organism: Microctonus aethiopoides (assembly GCA_030347275.1). Taxonomy (NCBI): domain Eukaryota; kingdom Metazoa; phylum Arthropoda; class Insecta; order Hymenoptera; family Braconidae; genus Microctonus; species Microctonus aethiopoides. The sequence continues at coordinate 6,604,094 of JAQQBS010001422.1, read as the reverse complement.
ATGATATTTTTCTTCAATAAATTTTAATTAACGAAGTGTATAAATTTAATGAATCAATACGTTATTAGAGAATTGAAGGGTGAACAGTCAATATATAGATCTGAATACATATTCGATGGGGAATATATTTAGTTACTGTTGGTTTTTACTTCATCACCTTTTTCATCAGTTGTTCTCGCTCAATCACCTTCTCTATCTCATCCTTCTCTTACTACACTATTCACCTCTGCCACTTCATTCCTGGTTTCTATCCAACACGCTTGCTTCAAACCCCGAAGCGCGCCGCGCTTACCCAATCACCCCATCCACCATCACCATGTCGTTTGGCGGTGGCACCGGCGCAAAACTCTCGATCAGCCGTCGGTATTTTTTTCCCCACATTTTTTAAGGTCACTTGTTGCTATTTAATCCGTCCACACTGGTGGTTGGAGAGAGATGAGGGCGACCAAACTCTCTATATTTCATATATGTATTTTTATATATGTGGAGAATAATATGAGAGATATTGTTGGAAGCTTTGTGGTATGTGAATGCAAAATGTGTTATTCTAGTTTTTTTTTTTTTTTTAGTCTTTATTTTTGTATTTTTTTATTTCTGCATATATTTTATTGCAGAATTATAATTGTTTAATAATTTTTGATAGGGGAATAAATATTTCAAAAAATTTAAGAATATGAGAAAATTTATATAATAACCAGAATTGTTAAGAAATAGTATTTAATTAATTTATTAATATCATACATTGCTTCTGATATATTGAATGATTCAATGAGAATATTAATTAAAATAAAATTTACTTGTAATCAATTCTGAATGATGAATTATTTAATTACGAATTTCCCTACTTTGTTACATTTCCATAATAGATAATAGATGAATTGATTGTCATTGTCATCAGTAACAAAATCATTAAACAATAATGCATGAAAATTTATGAACACTCACATTTGAATATCAAAATTATTTTTATTTTTGTAAAATACTTATTCTATTACTTTTTCCATTACTATCGCTTTTCAACACCAATTTTTTACAGACACAAAGTCTAATAGCATATTAATTACAAATACCTCACAAATACAATACCTGTATTTTCAACATAATAATTATTACAACACACGATTTAAAAAAATAATTTTCTCCCATCACAATAAAATTTATGATAATAAATCACGAACAAATATTAAAGCAATTTCCTTTCATTAATACTTATTTATTTTTTGTATGTCCAAAGCATATATATCTATAACATACATATATATACATATACAAATAACGTTCACACATGTGTGATATTGTATATTAATATGAATAATTAATAAATTATCGATTTGATTTATTTTTTATTTTCACATATAAACATAATACAGACTATCCTGCACATTGACCTTGTATACGATAAATATCTACATTAAATGCACATATGTACATGCATATGTATACATATATAAATATATGTATATGTATATTACCACCCTATTGTTGCCCCTGATACTCGATCAGCATGAGAATTTTTATTCCCAGATTTTAAGGTCACTTGTTGCTTGTTTAGTTATGTCGGCGGTACATACTCTCGCGTCCCACTAACACGCGTGGCTCGTTATTTGTTGTGTGCAAATTCTAGTATAAATGTGTATATACATTCATACGTATACAAACACATGCACATGAAATATTGTTGCATGAGAGAACGTGTGAGAGAGAGAGAGAGAGCGAGAGGGAGTGAAGCGTGCGGTATCGGGACCGATAGGTGGACGCCCTGTCGATTTCATTCTATATAATTCTTTTTCTCTTTTTTAATTTTTTTTATTTTATTTATTTTTTATTTTTACTCTGCATCCCACTCACTCTTTCAATGCACCATTCGACCTCACACGACCCCACGGGAGTACTGTGTGCTCGACTATTTTTTATTTCACGTTTTTCTTCATCGCTTTTTTTTTTCCCTCATTGTTTTATCCAACCGACACTTCTTTTTGTAATTTTTTTTTTATTCGCATGCGGGGGTACTCCGACTTCTACGTTGTGGGTTTTTTATCATCATCATCATTATTATTATTATTATTATTATTATTATATTATTATTATGTTTTTTTTAAACCTAGCTTTCACTGACTTTGCATTGTATTTTGCTATTTCTTTCTCTTTTGCACTCGGTTTTCTACGCTTTTTTTTTCACTAGTTCGTTGGACTTTCACACAATTGCCCCGTCCAACGTTTATTTAACCGCACAAAAATCATTGTTATATGATACTTTGATCTTTTATTTATCATTTTTTTTTTTACTTATTTATTCATTTAATTTTTTCTAAGTAAATATTTTTTTTTTTTCGTGCGTTAATGAGGTGTCAATTTTATTATTTTTACATCGTTACATTATTCTATATGTATATATAAATATTTTTATGAGAAAAAAAAATGAATTGATATGAGCACAAATCATGGGTTAAATTAAATTATACTCATTTGATTGAGTATTCATTTTAATTTAAATTGTATTGCATAATAAGTCTTTTATAAAATTAATAACATAGATAATTTTTTTTAAAATTTTTTTCTAGAGTAAGTATATTTATATACATATATTAATTGTAACTAATGAAGTAATGCTTATAGAGACACGTCCAGAATGTCAATATTGTATTGACAATATTTCTCAGTAAATATAGAAATCGCCTTAATTAGCTGTCTTGCAAAATGATTGAATCAATCTTCATTTTGACTTGGAAGCTTATTGACAATCAAGCTCACTGCAAAACATTTCTCATTCGAAAAATGCTATTTAGAAATACAAAATAAATTATCTATCTGTTTAATGTCTATACATTAACTATAAATATCTTTGAATACTTTTGTGTAAATATATACGAGATATATTTGAGAATTTCTCAGTCAATCGTTAACCTCACAGCTAAGTTAGATGTACACAAATGTGAAACTCCAGTGAGCATGATGGCGTATGTGAGCATAGGTTGATTTGTGATCATTTAGTATCCATAGATCGACTTGCTCTCAATGGCATCAACTCCCCAGAGTCAGTCCTTTCTCGTATCTGAATCCTCCCTCTTCTGTCCCACATCAGTCACGATATATGCGTGAATAGATGATAGTATACTATACGTGAATGCATGGATGAAGATGAATAACATGTAATGTTTGTTAAACATTCAATTCAATTTGAGCTATGATAAAATTCTTGCTTTACATGTGGAATTAATTCTAATTATTTACTCAATCAATTGTTCTCTCTATTTACTTATCCGGTTTAAAATATCTTTGTAGAAAATTAATTTTAATATGGAAATTATTTTTATTTTACATTGAGATCTTTTTTTTTTATGATTAGTTATCGAATAAATATTATCATGATTCATAGAATTTTTTATCATTGATAATTTTTATTATTTAGTTGCGAATTTGATGAATATATAGATATTAATTTATTGTAGTTTAATTTAATATAATTTAATATAATTCAGGAATTTATTAACCTTAAAATTTTTATTTGTGTATGATCAATTTTTTTCATTTGATTTATGGAATAAATATTTTTTTTTAATTGTCAAGAAATTTTGGGCTTTTTATAGTTTGATGAATTAATTTTTCTTACGTATTTTGCATAATTTTCCTGCCAAATTCAACAAAATATTAGGCTAAACATTTTTTTACTGCACAGATTTTTAAAAATAAATATAAAGTAAACAAATGAATTACACTTTAGAAATATAAAATATTTTTTTATATATTTCTGGTTTTCTCTATGTGAATATATACCAAAAAAAAATTTATTTTCAATATAATTACTTGGGCGGACGTGCATGCTCGAGCAGAAAAATTTGTATTCTATTATAATCATGAGAGGAAGCAAGTTATGACCGATAATTGGACTTATTTATTTGTGTACACATAAACAAAGCTTTGCAGTTATATAAAACTATAAACGTAAAATACTTTATAATGTAGAACCAAATAAAAAAAAAACAATATGCATGAATAGGGAAGGAAGGAAGGAAGGAAGGAAGGAAGAAAGAGCGGAAGGAAATGAGGGAGGTGTGCCCTATGGTTTTGTACAATAAATTCAATATTTATAAATAATTTGCAAAACAAAAAAATGAAAAAAAAAAAAAAAACAAAATATTCACTGTGGATATAATTAATTGTTGATTATTAATTTCATATTCTAAAAGAATTGTGTATATTTTTGTTTATTCTTCATTCATTTCAGCTTTCGGTAATAGAGTTTAGATAGTCAAGTGTATATAATATGACATTAAAATATAATAAAGTCATTTAATGTCCGGTGAAAGTCGCATTTGGTAATGCGGAAGCAGAAGTAAAAGGGCAAATACGAAGAGAGAAATAGAGAAAGAGAGAGAACAGTTGAATGTATGTGGTCTGTTGGTGACAGCCATGGTATTAGCAATCCTATTTCAGTTCTACTTGTACTGAGTAACTTCGTACACTTTGAAATTGACCACCATTTATTCCTCTCTCTCTTCATCCCCTATAATTAAATGCACCAATTTCTATACTCAATATTATATTATCTGATACATAAAATACATAAAAAAATTTATCATTCATATTATTAAAAAAAAAAATTATCCATTTATATCAAAACAAGAATTTTATAACAATTATTATATATTTTATTTATTATTCTTCTTTTAATTTATCACTTCTAACAAAATTGTTTTTATATATGTAATATATATGTATGTGTATACACATATGTATATAATATATATAGATATGTGTATACAATTTAAATATAAACATGTATGTGTATAAACCATTTCTCATATTGCTCTTTACCTTTTTCATTATCATTGCTCTTGTTCTTTTTCCTCGCTCTCGCTTTTACCCTCTCTTCCTTCATCCCCTTGACTCTGTAACTCATATATATGTATTTATATACTCTCAAATATATATGTATATGTGATATGCACTGTCTCGCCATTTTTTTTATTCGTGTTGCAGTAGGTATATAATAAAACGACAAATGTTGAACTGTCTGACTGTTCGAATTAAACCTTTTTAAATGTCATATTGTTTCTGATGGCTCATTTTTCACGAAGAAAATTCTTATTTAAATTTCCACCTATATATATATATATATATACATATATGTCTATATATATTTATGGAAATATCAATTTTTATTCAGTGTGCAATGTATTTAGAATTTAATCAAGAACCAACAGAAAACTTTACTTTGTTATTCACTTTATTAAAATTATCTGATGAATAAATTCTATCTTTTTTTTGGTAAATTATTAACTGGTGTGTTTGTGTGTATGTTAATGTATATATACATACATATTGCAATACATTTCCTATATAAAGTTCTGCAATTATGGATAAAGGGATATATTCAGTGCAAGTTTTGCTAGTTCGTAAATCTACGAGAAAATCGTCATTGGCATGAAAGCAATGCCCAAATAACTAAACCAATATTAGCAAATGTTTTGGAAATATATATTTGTGTGTGTATACTTAGTTCATATAATATACAAGTTATACTTACAATTGAATTTTAGTTTAATGATTTCCTTAAGACAATCACTGTACCCTATACGTAGTAACATTGAAATTTTAGTCGATCTATTCACACAACTGTGTCAATATAAACTTAAATTAAAATTACTATTTCACTTGCTTTAAATTCGACCAATAGGAAGCTCTTATTTCTAATAATATACAAATTGCTGTATTCAAGTGCCAAAACTCTAGGTTATACATAACAAATGGAAAATTCCCGGAAATAACAATTAATAAGTAGAGGAGAGTTTTCTACTGATAATTTTTCTTTTGTTTTTTTACAGCCAGATCTACGTTGCTATGAACGAATCCATAACACACACGATAAAGCAGCCTTTGACATTTCATATAATATATTATGTATATTATGCTCTCGAAATAGTCATGTCGAATTTCGTTCGAGTCAAAATTTTGCGGAAAAAATTTTTTCTTTTTTCATTTGTTACTTTTTGTCAATTTTTTTCGAAATATTTTTCTCAAAATCGCGAGCCTGCGGCTTATTATTAATTACTACAATATTATTAATGATACGTATATACGATAAAGCTCTTACGATATTATATATAAAAATTAATAATATTTTTAAACCAACGAATTATTTGTAAAAATATTTATAATTTAAATTCATTTTTTATCATTACTTATTAGAATATTTATTTTTATTTACAATTTATATTCATCGTTCATCCTTTTGTTCATCCTTCAAACAACCGAAGACAATAAAATATTGAAAATTATTTAATTTTAATTCCTCCAAGTGACGGTTATTTTATTTCGTCGAGTTGTTTTTTTTATTATCATTTCACCTTATTTCTTCCTTGAAGATAAATAGATACCCAAGTATTTATAAAGTGGCACGTGTGCGTGGCCGTGAAATGGTTTTTTGGCCGTTAAAAAATTTCTTTAAAGTCCACACTGTGTGCTCACCTTATATTCATTTATTATTTTCCTTCGTAAAGACTATCTGTTTGCATTAATACACATCCGGCGGCCCTTTAAACAATCCTTATAACCAACGTCTTCGACACGGTGGTCGAGTGCAATGATCGCGCACCACGAATATACCATGCACCGTCACGGGGTAGTGATTATACACCAATGGGGGCCACTCCGGTGTGGCACATCCCCCCCTGCAGGTGTACCCCATACACGCGCGTTATCGTCTACATATAATCATGCTTCCATGTGTCCACGTGCCATGTACGATTTCCGTTTCTCCACAGTGGTCTTTATCCACAATTTCCAAGACATTTTTTTTTTCTTTACATACAAGTAAAGGAATGTATATATATATTCGCATGTATATTATAAAATAACCGTTGAAAAATGTACGTTAAAGTATAACGGATAAAATTTTACTATTTTAATTTATTTTTGATGATACATGGTAATTGGTACATACAAATATACATAAGATGTAAAAGTACATTCTGTAATAAGAGATTTTAATCTAGATATCCGGCTAGTATATATGTATATGCACTTATGTACTGTGTACTTGTGTATATGTATTAGGGTGTGTGTATTTAGAATGGTATCTATACGGTGTAGGAATTGTTATCATACTTGAACAATCTTCATCTCCCTAATTTAATGTTTTGAGATTGTGTTCTGTGTAGATAGTGGCAAGTAAGCTCTGCAAGTTCACTGAAGAAAATCATATTGTTTTGAAATAAGAATTGTTTGTATATTATTAATGAAATTTGTTGAGAAAAAAAATTTTTTTTTTTTTGACTGAATAAATATTATTTTGAATTTAATATTTGTTTATTTGGTGAGTGGTTTTTGAGATTAATATGATGAGAATTTTATTAATATTCGAGTTTGTGCTTAATTTGATAATGAAAATTTATTTTGAATAATTTTTATAATATTACAAGTGAGGAAATTAATTCGAGAATTGATATTATTTTCAATTCAAATTGAAAATTTTTAAAGGAATTTTGAATAAAATTCAAATGCAGGAAATTAGAATGTTTCAATCTCGAATAAAAAATTTTATATTAAATATTTGTCAATTGTTTAATAATTATTTTATTCATGTACGAATTAAATTTGAGAATAATTTATAAAATAAAAAATTAATTTGGTTCTTGATAACATTAATAAAAAAATAAATATTGTTTTTTAGTTTTGTACAGGAATGAATTAATATTGTGAATAAACGAAGACAAATCAATAAATAAATTTTGTGTATGAACTCATGAATGAAAATAAAATGACAATAAATAATCTATGCATGAGAAAATAGTATTTAGATATGTGTACACGAAATGCGCAGTGTGTAAAAGTAATGTGAGTGATGAGCCAAACAGAATGTGAACAATGAGGTATTAATATACCATAACCATTTGATTCTGATTTCCTGTGAAAATAAAAAGAAGAGCTTTTGAATTTATACAAGTACCTATACCAGATACACCAGATAATATCATCGTGGTTTGACAAGCGTTATAATATAGCAATAAATCTGTCGCACGAGTGGTTACATACATTGAAATCGGTATTATATATGAACTCAACGTCACAGTACGATAGTGTATTTATTTTATTTTTATATTTCATACAAGCCAACATCAAACTATTCATCTAAACTTCCTTCCAATAGATATAACTCTAAAAGCAAATATTTCATAAATATATTACACAATCGTTACTAATTTTTCATGTAATTCAATATAAAAAATAAATAAATAAATTTATTTACTCCATTCTGTCATTTTTATCATCAATAAATAACGAATTGTTAAATTCTTTATTTCATCTATAGTTAATAACAAAAAATAATATTCCGACACTGTATTAATAATAATTTATAATAATTTCTAATGGTAGAAACATTAAAAAAAATTAATTGTCATTAATTTTTCATATAATTCATTATAAAAAATAAATAAATAAATTTATTTACTCCATTCTGTCATTTTCATCATCAACAAATGACGATTAATTAAATTCTTTATTTCATCTATAGTTAAT
>JAQQBS010001422.1:6564220-6595474 GCA_030347275.1 Microctonus aethiopoides | reverse complement strand
TAAATTCATTTATTCACTCCATTCTGTCATTTTCATCATCAACAAATGACGATTAATTAAATTCTTTATTTCATCTATGTTTAATAATAAAAAATAATATTCCGATACTGTATTAATAATTTATAATACTTCCTAATGGTGGAAAAGTAAAAAAAAAATTAATTGTAATTATTTCTTCATATAATTCAATATAAAAAATAAATAAATTCATTTATTCACTCCATTCTGTCATTTTCATCATCAACAAATGACGATTAATTAAATTCTTTATTTCATCTATAGTTAATAACAAAAAACAATATTCCGACACTGTATTAATAATAATTTATAATAATTCCTAATGGTGAAATGAATTAAAAATAAAAAATTCGACAAGATCAAATAAACAATATTCATCTCAAATAATTATTACAAATTTAAATCAAATATTTTAGCCAATTCTTTTTCGTATTATGACGATAAATAAATTGTATATGACATTAAGTATTATATTAAACTATATACAACAATTATAAATCGCGATTCATTTTCATTGTAGTTTTTCACATTGTATAAACATTGTATATCAATGATTGAATTTGTTATGAGTCTGTCGAACACGCTCATTCACTACGTATATATTATATTGTACAATATACACGCACCCTCAATATATATTCAATAGGGTCATGGTTACACTGTGTCAGGGTCATACAAGGAATACCAAGGGGGGTAGATGACACACGTTTCCCACACCTACACCAATATCACCCCTTGGTCCACCCTATGATAATAGTATTATGACTCTCGTCGCTTGATTGTGGAAATAAACACACGCAATCGACGAGTTGAGGGCTGTTACTGGTGGATAGAAAGAGAGGGTTCATCATGTTATATACGCATATGTATATTGCTGTATATATGCAATGCGTTTGCACGCTGGCGCGAGCGAGGTGGTCGGTTCATTAAACTAGTTAAACGCGTCGATGAGGTAATTGCTCGACAATCGACTGATCCGTATACATAAATGTATACATTATTATCCCGTTTAATAAAAATTATAAACGATTATATTTATATATCATGTTATAAGTTCTATTATTTATCTATCAATTTTTATATATTTATTTTTGCAATGGAAATTTTTTATTTGGGAAATTAAACTAATTTATTTTGACAGATTATTTCGTCATTGTAATATTATTACAGATTATATATTATTAAGCTATTTATTATATTTTATTTATATATAATATATATAATATATAAATAATCAATAAATTTATATCAACAATAAATTTACGATATTGCAAATTTTATTATTCATCGCAAAAAACTGATAAAAAATTATTCCAAATTTTTTTTAATTATATATATTTTATATATAAATAAATGTTTAATATATAAATAATACATAAATAATCAATAAATTTAAATTAACATTAAACTTATAATATTGCAGATTTTATTATTCACCGCAAAAAACTGATAAAAAATTATTCAAAAATTTTTTTTGCCAAAAAAAATTTCCGTCACTTTTGTTGTGTATTTGTCGCAATATAAATTCGTAAACATTTCACAAATTAGCAAAAGTATCTAAATATTTTATAATCCACTCCCCACAGCTGAGTATAAAATATTTGAATCCTCAAAAAAATATATTCAATAAAAATAAATATCTTATTACATTCCTTCCCTTAAAAATATCTACCGATGTGTTTTTGTTCACTGATGAAATTTCATCGAGACATTTCTTGAATAATCCAACTATCAATGGTTGAATATGCGTTGCGACAACATTTCCAAGCAACAGGCGAGAGTGCAAAGCGCCTTGTTCGCCTAATTGATCGACTCACCAAATGCCGTCGGGACGCCTCAGAATCTTGGGCATTTGATTGGTATTGGGAATAAACGGCATTGATACGTCGTGTATACATGTAAAACGATACATATTGGTCTCGCGCGTGCCTTCGCTTTATATACACATATATAAATACATCCTATACATACATCTTCTCTCACTTGAACATTTGCGCACCCCTTCTATCATCAGCAATACGTTCATTCATTCACAACTCAATTCAATGTTGACGCGATTACTAACTCCCATCTCTTTCCCTGCTACTTAACATAAAGCACACTCTATATGTATAATATATATACATTTATATATACGTATATAAGTATGTATTTGTTTATATACCAATGACGTGAGAGGGGTTGTGAGTGCGTAGAATATTCATGTATACAGGATAGAGAGAGTGTGATCGTAACAGAATTGTGATACAATGGTGTAGGTTACCATAACGAGGTCAGTGTGCCAATGGTGCGGCGAACCAAACTGGTACAGTGTATTATTCAGCCTCATCTCGGTTATGTATTTATATATATACCTACACAAACACTTTTGATAATGCCATTATCACTCGGGAACGATTCCAACATTGATATAGAGATTCGTTTATTGAAAGTAAATGTCAATATGAATGTAGAATTTTTCATATGTCCATTCTCTGGTTGTAGGTTTTGTAGATGATTCAATTTTTATTTTTATTATTATACTATATGTAATAATAATACATATGAGTTTATGGATAATAATATATTTTGTTGTTTTTTTTTTTTAGATTAAATGTGATGATTTTAGTGAAAATTTAAATATTGATTTTTGATTAATTTGTGTTCAATGAATTATTTGATGAAATATAACGCTGAAAGTGACGATTATATGTTTGAGAGTGATTATAAAACAATTTAAAAATTGTTTTATAATCACAAGTGATGGAAAATGAATGAATAAATATTATAATATTAAAAATTTTATTTTTTTTTTTTTTGATAAAATAATGCAGAAAAAAAAATATCTTTATATATTTTATTATTTCTTTTTTTAGATTTCAAGTGATGATTTTAGTGGAAATTTATATTGCTTCTTGATTAATTTGTTGTCAATGAATAAATATTACAATATTAAAAATGTTATTTTTTTTTTAATAAAATAATGCAGAAAAAAAATATCTTAATATATTTTATTATTTTTTTTTTTTAGATTTTAAGTGATGATTTTAGTGAAAATTTGTATTAATTCTTGATTAATTTGTGTTCAATGAATTATTTGATGAAATATAACGCTGAAAGTGACGATTATATGTTTGAGAGTGTTTTAAAAATCGTTTTATAATCACAAGTGATGGAAAATGAATGAATAAATATTATAATATTAAAAATTTTATTTATTTTTTTGATAAAATAATGCAGAAAAAAAAATATCTTTATATATTTTATTATTTCTTTTTTTAGATTTTAAGTGATGATTTTAGTGGGAATTTATATTGCTTCTTGATTAATTTGTTGTCAATGAATAAATATTACAATATTAAAAATGTTAATTTTTTTTTAATAAAATAATGCAGGAAAAAAAATATCTTAATATATTTTATTATTTTTTTTTTTTTAGATTTTAAGTGATGATTTTAGTGAAAATTTATATTGCTTCTTGATTAATTTGTGTTCAATAAATAAATATTACAATATTAAAAATGTTAATTTTTTTTTAATAAAATAATGCAGGAAAAAAAATATCTTAATATATTTCATTATTTTTTTTTTTTTTTTAGATTTTAAGTGATGATTTTCGTGAAAATTTATATTAATTCTTGATTAATTTGTGTTCAATGAATTATTTGATGAAATATAACGCTGAAAGTGACGATAAAATATATAATAGTATTATAAAAATTGTTTTATAATCACAAGTGATAAAAAATGAATGAATAAATATTATAATATTAAAAATGTTATATTTATTTCAATAAAATAACGCAGAAAAAAAAATATCTTGAACATCTTGTTCCATTATAATGATTAAATTATTTTATAGATAAATTTTATTTTATTTTATTTTCTTGTATATCAGCGAACGATCAACATGACAATGATGTTATGTGATATACAGGACATTGATATAAATGTGTATGTGTGTGTAGTTGTATATATAAATGGAATTTGGATAGTACAGAGAACATGAGAAAAACAATTCACAGGCTTGACCGCGTAATAAGAGACCGGTGTTTTTGGTTCTGCTGAGCATAGAATGGCGTTGTCCAGCACGCTGGATCAACGACTATAGGAGGTGCAGTTGGGTGGATAGATGGGTGGGATGAAAAAGTGGGTGGTAAATGGGGATGAGAAAGAGACGGTTGAAATGAGTCCGAACGATGGAATGGGAAAAGGTTGTCCAGTGACGGTGAGTTGCCATGGTTACCGACTGCACAATTCACCCCATCGTTCCACCCACTGGCTGGAGCTTTCGTGCATCTCCACATGACTGCAGCAATACGCGCGATTCTATACCATAACGTGAATTCTATTCTTCATTATTAAGGTGAGACACTATTCAAATTCACACAGACTTTATAATAAATAACTTAAATAATTATTATACAAGATTAATCAAATTATTATTAAAAATTTAATAATTGAAAATTATTTTCTGAACTTATCACAGTGAACTATTCATCTCAATGGATTTATTAAACATTATAATAATAGATTTTTATTAAATTCTCAAGGTGTATTTTATTTTTATCATTACAATAATTAAAATTTGATAGATATTAAACTTTATTTATATTTTTATTTTTATAAATATTGTAAGGGGGGAAAAATTATGAAGACGATGTGCTAGTTGGACAGAGTCAAATGATCTGATTGTGAGATTATTATCACGCTCAACAATGGATGTAGGAAATATTTATATAAATAATATACACATTTGCTTAAGCGCAAGATGGCGTGTCAGAAAATTATTACATGCCTTACTTTGCAGTCTGGTCGGCCGAGTGAATATTTTATTAATTTCATATATATAAAATGCTCGCTAGATGACCACGACTAGACATGAAACATTTCATGGACAAGTAATTGCTTAGATGAAACGGAGTAACGTCACGTAACTTACGCATCGGTCATTTTTTTTTTTTATTATTTATTAAAGTTAATATTATTTTTTCTCATTCATTTTTCTTTCTTATCTAAATTATCTAAATTTATATTTTTTTCCTATGCATTAAATTACATTTATTACATTTTTTTTGTTTATCATTGTCTAGGAAATATAATTTCATTGATAATTAAATTGACATCGATTTTAATAATATATTAAAATTGTTTACAGGAATAAATGTGAACAATGAATATATTATAAACTATTGGTGTATAGATATTGATATTATGAAAGCTCTTGAGTCAGATAGCCAACTGGGGAAGACGCTGGTTCTCGGCGATGGCCTTAGGTTCGACCTCAAGCCACAAACTATAAATTTATGTAAATCATGATAAGATTTTGGATATACATTGTATATACATATGTATTTGTGCTTAGCTCGTGGCACATCTCCAAGGGTCGCGTGTTGCGAGCAAAGTATAAATGGAGAGATCGAGATGTTGGAGAAATTCTCCTTGGCGATTTTCTCATTCAACTAAATGGAGAGGAAGAGAGAGAAAAGACAAAACTATTATTCCCTTTCGCCTCTGGTGTATCTAATCGTCCGTTAAGTCGCGCATACGAAACTCCAGACTAACCATCTCGATATCTCTATACAGATCTGTAATAATATATACATATATAAATAGATCTATAGATACATATAAATAAATAAATAAATTAAATTTCATTGAGAAATTCAAAATTTATTTCTTTTGATTAATTTATGTCTTTTTGTTAACATTCATTTTTTCTTGCTTACAATAAATTACACTCTGAGATGAAAAATTATTCAAACCTATTAAATTAATTAAATTAAAATCAAATATTATTTTTTTTTTTTTTTCAAATAATTATTAAATTTTGGAATTAATTCGTAGCGTTTTTAAACGCTAAATAACAGTAAAAACGCTACGAATTAATTCCAATTTCTAATAATATTTTGAATAATTAATATTTGATGTTAACTAATTTTATTTTTCATTGATTGTTCCTATTAATTAAATTATATTTTTATTTATTATTCAAAATTGAAATTGAATTCAACATTATATACACATATTATATACACATATATATATATTAGGGTGGCGCAAAAAAACCGACTTTTTTTTTTTTTTTTTTGAGTCTCGAGTAAAAAAATGTTAGTTTTTGATGTTTTGAGAGTCTCTTTCAAAGGACAGCTCGAAAAAAAATTTTAAAGAGGTCGCTCCAAATTTTTTTAAATTTCAAAAATCGTCAAAAATCGAATTTTTTTTTTATTTTTATTTTTTTTTCTCGTTACGGTATAATTTTATAGACCAAAAAAAAATTAGTTTCTGAAAGTTTCAGTTCAAAATTTAAATTTTGAAAGGTCGCTCATAATTTTTTTTTATTTATTAGTGTATTACTTTAGATTTTTTCGAGCGACCTTTTAATATTCAAATTAAAATTCCATACATTTTTTTTCTTCGATTTAGTACAATAATCGATAAAAATACACCACGAGGTTAATGATAAATCAAGCACAATATAAAAAACATAATTTTTTTTAAATTTAACAATTTTACACGAAAAGCGTATCATTACATTTAATTGTTTTTTCTGAGTTCTTAATATTTCGTTTAATTATGAATAGTTTTGTCATAAATAATCCAAAATTTTAATTTGAATATTGAAAAGTCGCTCGAAATAATCTAAAGTAATACACTAATAAAAAAAAAAAAAAAATTATGAGCGACTTTTCAAAATTTAAATTTTGAACTGTAACTTTCAGAAACTTATTTTTTTTTAGTCTATAAAATTATAGCGTAACGAGAAAAAAAATAAAAATAAAAAAAAATTCGATTTTTGACGATTTTTGTAATTTAAAAAAATTTGGAGCGACCTCTTAAAAATTTTTTTTCGAACTGTCCTTTGGAGGGAGCTCTTAAAATATCAAAAACTAACATTTTTTCACCCGAGACTCAAAAAAAAAAATAGTCGGTTTTTTTGCGCCACCCTAATATATATATATTAATAATTGACGTTGATGTTTATACATACATTAATTCATAGTAAGATACATTTGAGTATATATTCTTACACGCCACTATGTCATGTATGAATAAATAAATATATACATATGTGTGTAGGTATATCTGGGGTGTTTCAACGACGATGATAAAATCAGTTGCGTGAGTGCGACCTAAGGGTAGTTTGCCCTAAATGGCTGCTCCCATTTTCCACGTCTCCCAAGTAGCTTCACACAATAATGTATCTATACATAAACATATACATATACCTGCGTGTTTGTGTGTTCATATAAAATTATGCTTTTACATACATGGAACAGTAATGTATAACAAGATCCACATGCAAGCAACGATATCGCAACCCCATCGTTGTCACTATTACCACCCCTATATACCTGCACCCACCTTTCTTTCTTTCTCCTTTAACCATTTGTGTATAATGTATATAAACTGGTGTAACTCCTCGTGATGATGCTTCTACGTCTACAGTAGACTCTCTGATGTCCCAATGTGATAACGAGAAATCAGCAATGTTCTCTATCGGGGACTCGGCATCACAAATCATGAATAATTAAAGGACATCCATTCCTCAATTGTTCATAATGCTGGACATTTTGCTTTATTATATAATAAATTATATATTGAAAGAGTAAAAAAATTGTAGACTCTAAATAAATAATATTTATGTAGATTTAAAAATATTTATTTGATGTTCGTTTTTTTATTTTATTTTTGGCATTAATTCGTAGCGTTTTTAGACGCCAAATAATAGTAAAAACGCTACGAATTAATTCCAAAATTTAATAATTTTTTGAAAAAAAAAAATAATATTTGATTGTATTTTTTTTTTTTATTTATTGTTAATTATATGCAGTTTTGTATTCGATTTGTTTGTTATGTGGAGCGTGTATTTGTCTATAGATTTTAAATGAGTGAAAGAATATATTGGTGATTTTCTATAGTGGAATAAAATTTATTTAGAAATGTTTGTGTATTTTCATTAATTTTATCTCTGACTTTTTGAATGTTTTCGATTATTCATAATTAATTTCTTTATATTAAGTGCAAAATTTCCTTAATTCATTGACTGATATGGACTTGAAATTAATTCTGGATTTGATTTTAGTGTAAAATATCTAAACAAATCCTCATGAATATTTTGATTTGAAATATTATATCAAAAATATTATTTGTTACTTCTAGAACTATACTTGTACATGACATGAACATTAATTTGATATAATGCGGTAAAGATAGTCGTTGATGACATCCTGACGTAGCGCAATGACGACAGAGAAATCACATATCAGAATTTTACTTTCAAACAGAACTCAGCACATTGTTTTGTATGCTCAACGGATTTTGTATGTCTATATGTTCCATGTATGATTGTGCATACATACGTGCCCATTATGTAAGTTCACATTATTGTTTCCGAGGACATGTAGTAAAAGAATTGAAAACGAAAATAATAATAACAATTAATTACATCATAATAATATAAAAAAGAGAAAAAAATCAAGAAAACAAAAATTTCGCAACGAATAAACAAATAATAATTTATCAAAAATTAATATTAAGAAAAAATATATCTGAGATAAATAATAAATTTAGTAAAAGAATTGAAAACAAAAATAACATATAATAATTATTTATATAATAATAATATAAGAAAAAGAGAAAAATAAAAAAAAACAGAAATTTAATAAAAAAATTGAAAACAAAAATAACAAATAATTATTATTTATATCATAATAATATAAAAAAGAGAGAAAAATGAAGAAAACAAAAATTTTGCAACGAATAAACAGATAATAATTAATTAAAAATTAATATTAAGAAAAAATATATCTGAGCAAAAAAAAAATTTAGTAAAAAAATTGAAATAAAAAAAATAACAATTAATTATTATTTATATCATAATAATATAAAAAAGAGAGAAAAATAAAGAAAACAGAAATTTTGCAACGAATAAACAAATAATAATTAATTAAAAATTAATATTAAAAAAAAATATATCTGAGCAAAAAAAAAATTTAGTAAAAAAATTGAAATGAAAAAAATAACAATTAATTATTATTTATATCATAATAATATGAAATAGAGAGAAAAATAAAGAAAACAGAAATTTCGCAACGAATAAACAAATAATAATTAATTAAAAATTAATATTAAAAAAAAATATATCTGAGAAAAAAAAATTTAGTAAAAAAATTAAAAACAAAAATAACATATAATAATTATTTATATCATAATAATATAAAAAATAATAATACTAAGAAAAAATATATCTGAGAAATAAAAAACTTAATGTCAATCATTTATCTCCAACCATAAAATATCACTTGTAATTGTTTATTATACTTGTGAAAATTTATTTTATAATTTTATGTAAATCAATAATGAGTATAGAGCTGATAAATTATTTATTTACTCAAGCATATATAGGTGAAACGTCACGCAATAAAGATACATATCCTGCAAAAAAATAAAAATAAAGAAAAATTACCAAGGAATAAAAAGTTATAAAGTATAAACATACACGTATATGTTTGTGATATAAAAATGTGTAAGTGAGGGAAAAATGTGGGACGAGAAAAAGGACATATGTGACGTTAAGCTTTGTCTATATAAGATAAGAGACGACGACCGGACAAATATTTGCGGGATATGACACTCCGGACTCGTTGAAGCATGACTCTAGAGAGAAAGTAATAAAAAAAAAATCTAAATTTTATTTTCTAACGTTTTTTTTTTTCACGCTCTTTGTCGTCCTCTCTCCCTTGGTTTCTCTCACCCTCTCTATTTCTCCCTATCTTTATCGCCTTATCATTACCACGAACTCGCTCAACGATTCTCCAAAGACCGCGTATGACACACGTGAAAGCACATTACAATTAATTATTCCACTGAATATTTTTTTGTTAAAAATAACAATGACCATCAGAATAATTATTACTATTTTATATTTCTTCACGTTTTTATTGTATTTTCTTTCCTCATTTATCTAAACTATCTTTTTGTTCAATGGTAGAAACATAAAAGGAATTCGTATTATTACGAGGGAGAATGAATAACAGAAAAGAGTTGTGAGACGCTTATTAAAAAACTTAAGCCGATTGGTGAATAAGAAGAGTTAAAAAGGACATGGACATTTATATAATAACGAGCTCAAGTAGCTTTTCATTTATAGACTTTGACTAAAAGTTTCCCTGGTCAAATTTTTCAAGTTAACTTTATTCCATCCTCAGTTGTGGTAATGAGAAAAATTTATAAATTCAAACTAACTAAAAGTATTAATCTATCATTTGTTTAATTATTTATTCATTAATTCTTCAAATTATTTTTATTTTTATTCAATATCTATCATCAAATTTTCTAATTAATTCCATTTAATTTTATTTTTTTCTTCTTATATATATTAATAGCATAACAAACTCTTTTCATTGTTGCACCATTGATATTTTGTGTCGTATAATATGAATCATAATTATTTTTATATGCGTGATTGCAAAATTTTATATGTATAAAAGTGTACATTGTGGTTTTTATGTTATCGAATGTTTGGATCTCAGTGTCGTTGTGATATCCTTGATTAGAAGTGATTTTGTCGACATATGGCAGGTTGCAACCAAGCACGATTGGCTCACCAATGATAAGTCATGCTACAAATTAATTCTACTTCTGTCATACACCTGGCATTGTCATATTATCTCAACCATTGTGACGCATACATACATGTAAACATATATATATATAATTTTTTTAAATAGAAAATCGATATATAATATTTACACATCTGTAACCACAAATTTATAAAAATTATTACAATTTAAGTTGTATAATAAATGCATCGTTTGCTGTATATATTTTTATTTCTTTATTTTATTTTTTTAATAAATTTCTGTAGATAATAATAAACATTGAGAATAGTATTGTCAAGTGCTGGCACCTGAACTGATGCACAGTCATGTTCCCATAAGGCTTCGTCTCACAGTGATTTTAAGATTTATATTTACAAATTTATGTGGAGACTGTGAATATAAATTTTAGTGATGTATTGTTTAATTTTTTTATAAATAATAAATATACATTTGAAATGGAATATACTTTGAGAATTATTTTATAAATGTGACATTTACTTTGTTTTTAATTAAACAGTCATGTCTTTCAGTCATATTATTTATTAATTAATTATTTTTTGATTTATAAAACTTTTGCGCTTTAAACAAATTTTTAAATTATTTTATTTCCTTGTGGAAAATTCCTCTTTAGTGATTTTTACTCGACAACGATTAGCTCACTTCATTCCTTGACAAAATTGTGAATCTGATATGCATTTAAAAAATTATATAAAATAATTAATTAATTGTTAATTTTTAAAAGAAAAAAAAATTAGTGGTCTTAATAAATTTCAATTGACTATTTAATTATTTTCAAATATATTATTAATGATTGTTATTATTGATATAAAATTTGTTGTGGTTTTTTTGTAGTAGATACACAGATTATTTAATTTAAATGAATATTTCAATAGTCTCATTTATTATAAGAAATGCAGCAAAAATAAATAACAAACGTTATAACATCTTTACGCTTTTCCGATGTGTATACTTCTGTGTAATAATTGTGACTGATTATTTATGCGGTCGGCAATGGAGAAGTGGGAATGTAGATAAATAATTAGAACGAAATTAATTTTGAAATACCGCGATAACATGACGTGAATAGAAGAAAAAAAAATAATTGACGACTACTTGAAAACGTGGAGAACTATTATTTGTTTTTGTTTATCCATTTTAATTAATTTTAAGACAATGTAATTTTAATAGAGTATATATATAAACGATACTGATTGTTAATTTCTGTAGATATTAAATAATAAAGTTATTAATATGAAGAATTTTATTCATCTCATGAAAAATATTTCAACATTTATTAATTTTAAATTGTCAAATTTTTCCCATAATGAATATTGTTTATTTTCTTTTGGTTTTTTTTTTCGAATCACGGGGTCACGATTTGTACTATAGGTTTAACAAATAAACAGAGAATAATACTAATTACTTAGGAGAATTTTATTTAATTGAAAAATTATATTCCAATTATTTATTCAATATTTAATACATCAAAAATGCGCAATTTCTTTTATAATTAATATTAATTCACAGTTGTATTTTTTCTTCTCTCCAATTATAATTTTGAATTCGTATATTTTAATTCAGTGAGTATATCATTTAAATCAGAAATTTAATTAATCATTCTCTTATGCACCAATTGCGCGAGAATTCGGTGAATTATTTTCAAATCTTGATTTTACTGGTTTCAATTTTCCACGTGCTTCTTTCAACATTTCTCCAGTGACGATAGCCATACACTTTCCTGCAGCTGAATTGCATGAGAATCCATCACAACAGCCTTCAGAACACTAAAATAAATGAATAATAAATGCATAAATAAATAAATAAATAACAAATAAACACATTCAATAAATAAATAAAACACAATGTAATATAATGCATCTTAATTGTTCTAAATTTTATTTATATTCATAACGTGCACTTACAGAAGCACCATGAGTTCCACATTGACCATGTCTACCATTAGATTGATGCTTAGCAACTTCACCTCCTGAAATTCTTGTTTCTACGTGTTTCAATTTCGAACGCGCTTCATTCAACATATCTGCAGTAATTGTAGCCATGCACCTTCCTGCAGCAGGATTACATGTAAATCCTGTACAACATCCTTCCGAACACTGATAACAATAAATAAAATAAAAAGAAATTCAGAGGCACATTAATTAAAATAATATCCATTCAAAATTCTTATTTAAAAAAAAAAAAAAAAATATCAACACACAAATATAATTACAAGCACTAAATAAATACCAATCCTTTCTAAATAATATATTCTAATTGTTGATAATAAATATTAACCCTTCGAAATGAATATTAATTAATTTAAAAAAATATTTAATTCAATTTAATAAATTCTATCGCTTCAAATAATTTTTTTTTTCTAATATATCTTTATATCAGTGAACATTATTATTGATATAGAATTTAATTATTTATTTGAAGCACTTACAGAGTCACCATGCTTTCCACATCGATTAGATTTACTAACAGATCGTTTAAAGATACGACCTTCATTTTTTTGTTTCTGTTGTAATTTTAATTGAGCATTCTTCAACATATCTACAGAAATGCTAGCCATACACTTTTTGGTAACACGATTACAAGTATATCCTTCACAGCAGCCTTCTGAACACTGTTGAAAATAAATATTAAATAAAATAAATATTAAATAAAATAAATTGAAAGGAATAATCAATTGTATGTTAAAAAAAAAAAAGAAAAAAAATTAATTTTTTATGTTGTTGCATATTTAAAGTGTTGAAAATTTTTATTATTTGTTTATTACACTTACAGGGTCATCGTGCACTCCACATTGAATTACTTTTCCACTTGCTAGTTTAGTGTTTGCTGGTTTTGATCGCATCAATTTCATACGAGCTTCTTCAAGGAGACTCACAGTAATTGTAGCCATACATTTTTCAGCAACACGATTGCATGTAAATGTTTCACAGCAGCCTAATGCACACTGAAATAAATAATATCATTAATAATATAATAAATAAATTATAGAAATTTTAATATTTATCGTGAAAAAAAAAATAATATACAATATAATATTTATATTATTAATTTCATGAAACAATTAAGTCAATCATAACATTTTACTAATTAATAAATTTTCGTTGATAATATATATTTCATTTTGAGCATATTGTTGTTCATTTTGCTCAAAGAACAATAATTTTTTTCGATCCAGCATTGAAAATTTACATACTAAATTGTTGAATATAAATAAAAACTTGTGACAATTTTATCTGTTTTAATTTGGCGATATTACTTTACAATTGACCTAATATTAAGTTAAATAATTACTTAACGCACCGGTATTATTTAAATATAAAGTTTACATACATGTTATTATATAAAATATATTTTTAAATTATTTAGACATCATATAGTAGGTCATTATTATTTGTAAATAAAAAGATAAATTGATGTTTTTAATAAATATTGTCGTGTGACATTATGAAATTATTTTATTTTTTAATACTTACGGGGTCACCATGTCGTCCACAAACGTGTGGATTATCAGCAGAACGTGCCAAGATTTCCGTTACAAAAAGCAATCCAACGATAGAAAATAAAGCGAACTTTGACATCTTCAGTATATCGAATTTTCCTTGTCGATGAAAAATAGAAATAAAAAATAAATTAATTAATAATATTAACTGACGGATTTTTCTTCGATGGGAATTCTCAATGCTTTACACACGTCTATACATATAGATAAGAGTATGTAGAGTATGATTCAAACCGAGACACTGAGTTTAAGTTACAAGGTCAAGAGAATGCGAAATAAAAACACGTCATGCGTCACAATGTTGATCAATGTTAGATTGAATCATTTGTTAAAATGATTACCTACGCACATTCCACTGAGAGACATTTAATTTCAAACACAAAGTAATGAATTTTGGATTAATGGAAATTTAATTTTTTTTATTTTTATATCAGTTAAAAATCATCGTGATGAATTTTACATTAATTATTGTACGATACTGAAGAAAAATAAAACAAATATAAATATTAAATAATTATTCACATCGAAATAATATTCTTATAATTTGATTAAATAAATAATGAATAAATTAAAATTTGTTTGCCAGTGTGGAATAATTAAAATTAAATATTATATTATGTATTAATATTATTTTACGTTATGAAAAATTATTTTTAACAAAGAAATAATGACTCACTTGTCATCAGTTTTGCAACGTAACACTTTTTAACTTTGCTGATGTGAACGTATTAAACTCACGCTTAAGAATGATTTTATATGGTCTCTGCAGTTGTATATAAATACGCATAAGTAACTGGCACCAATTTAATATCTCAATAAAGCGATAACTTCCTTTCTCAATATCGAAGTATTGACCTTTTATACGAGGAATACAGACACATTCATCTGTGCTAGCATTCAGTCTTCCGGAATAATTAAATAATCAAATACTCAGTAATTCAATTCATTTATATTTTATTTATTTATCCATTTTTTTTTTTTTTTTCAAGGCCTAAATATTATAAAAGTTATTTCAAATTAAAATTAAATTAAAATATAAACTGCTGACATTTTTTTAATTTTTCAATTCAATTATTGTAAATTAAATTTAGTTTAATATATAATTATAATTATTAATTTACATGTATGTGTACACTTCGATTGATATAAATAAATAAACAAATATTTATTTGGGAGGATATTTTATTTATGACAATACTTTTTATAGAAATTATTTTTTAAAACTGAGCTGGTTTTTATATTTATTTATACATTACAATGTATTGTTATAATATTTTAGAATATATTTAGTGAGATCTCAATTGTATAGGTAATTTGTTTAGTAAGAAATCGAAATATTTATTTATAAAACACAAAACAAAAATATTAATTGTATATATTGTTTTTTTTTTTGTTAATTATTTTCTTAACAATTCACTAGATTTATTATAACAATGAAAAGCACAAGATGAATTAAAAATTGATTGAAATTTTTATTTTTTATAATTGTTTACCAAATTTTTTATAAATTATTCAAACGATTCTTAGAATTCATTAAATAAATATAAAATTAAAACACAAAATGCATTTATTTATTCAAAAATTTTTTCCTCATACAATAAATTTATTATTGTTTTTTCAACTACATAATGTTTGTGTCAATAATGTAAATATATGTGTACATATAAAATATATATATATTATGTAACGCATTTTGCTAAATAGCTGTGGCAACGAAGATTGGAGCAACAGTCTCCACTTTCGGTGCACTAAAAATACAAAGAGTATAAATAAAATTAATAAATATCAACAAAATAAAAAATATCATGATAAATTATTTTTTTCTACGTTTAGAAATGTTCACTTACGTAATCTCCAATGCGTCCACAGCGAGCTGAAGGCACATCCATATTTTTGAAATCATCATAATTGTTATTTTCATATTCTTCATTATTTAATTTATTATTCTCATGTCTATTATATTTATTATTTGGAACTGCATAAATCACCATTGCAGTCAACAGCACAGAAAGACATAACAATTGAACTCGTAGCATTTTAATCCTAAGACATTTTTTTTAATCGATAAAAATTAAGGATATTAAAATAATTTTTTTAATAAAATTAAATAAATTTACCTGTATATCAATAATATTTATTTATTTATTTATTTATATAGAATATATGTATGTTTTATTATTCTTGGTTGATTACTCTTGATTGACTGATTTCCGAATACTACTCTCATCCAAATTTATATATTTCGAATAATTGATATCTTATCTTATCAATTTTATAATTAAGGTTATTGTATTATTTTTTGACTTATTTTTTTTCCAAGAAATTGATGAAATATCAATTAAATTTTAATAGTTCATTCTTCTTAATATTTATGAGAGTATTATTTTATAATGAGGATAACATTAATTTCTTGAATATAAACAATATGTATGGTATTCACAAAATAATAAATGTGAACATTTCAGAATTATTTTTAGATTAATTTTTGTAATAATATAATATTACAAAAGATGAAAATTTATCAATTTTATTATTTTATTCACATTTCGAATGAATAACTCTTATCAATATTTTATAATCGAAAATAATAAGATGACTAATATAATTCCTGTTTAAAGAATAATTCATATAATAAAATAATATGTAATAGGAATTTTTAGATAATTTTATCGTCAAAATAATATTTTTATTCTTCAATTGTCATTTAATAAAAACAGAAAAATCATTCTTGTAACGTCTATGTAAGATAAATATCATTTGCTGCGCAATATTATCAAGTATGATAAGATGAAAATAGTAATAAAATGATGAAAATAATTTTAATTATGAAATAGTATTTGTTTGTTTTTTTTTTTATTTTGCTGATAAGTATAATAAATATTCTACTAGAATTTCAGTATAAAATACGTTGATTAAATTGTCATCGTCATAGTCGTTCGGTATTTCCCACTCAATAAACCGCAATAAATGATAAAATAAATAATTATCAAATTAAATCCACTCTATTATATAAAAAATTATTTATAATTTTTTTTTTATCACGATTGAAAGTATCGATATAATTTCGCTTGTAACATACTTCTATTTATTTACATATCATATCAAGTTTGTGATGTAAGACGTGATATTTGATAATTTAAAAAATTATAAAAGCTTCTGAAATAAATTAATTTCCTTCATCATAATTAAAATTTTCCTAATTTAATTTTTGCTTCAATAAATAAATAAATTTATGATTTTCATTCCTCTTTATATTCAAACATTCAATACAAACTTAATTGTGATTAAATGTAATTTTGCAATTCGACATTCTGCATTCTCTTCCAAAATGAAAAATAAAATAATTAATTAAAAAAACATTAATTTCATTTAAATATAAAATATAAAAGAAAAAATTATTACAATCTAATTTTAATACACAAATATTTTTAAATTTATATATCAATACCATACAAATATAAAAATTTAAACCAGCAAATTTATATTTATAATTTAATAATTGTCTAAGTATTTTAATTTTTTCTCCTGTGACCAAATGATATTTTATAAACTTTAAAAATTTTTATAATGTATAAATTTATATACAAGCCCTCCAAAAATAATTGAAGTGTATCAATTAAATTCCCCACCACATTCGAATCATTACATTTGTAAACAAGTTGATCTTTAATTATGACAAAGTCTGCGAACAGAATTGTGTTATGTATAATTAGGACGTTGCAATTTGGATCAATATTAGCGATGCTATTGATGCAGACATAATCAGTTTGTAACGTTAAACATTAATTGGTCTCACGTTATACAAAGGTTTAGTAGCAGTAATGACATAAATTCCACTAACTTCCAATCATATCTATTACGAAATCGTTATGAAAAAAAAAATTAAACACATGACATAAATATAAAAATCTGAAACAATAATAACGAAAAATAATGTAATCGTAAATTAAAAAATATATAAAGCAATCATGACGCAAAAATAAAATTGATAATGGAATATATCACGAAACTTAATGAACATAGATCGAACTAATGTGGTCAAAACACTCGTGGTGTAAATTACTCTACTATCTATCAGTTGTTATAGAGTTTATTGCTGTATAACAAAGTTCGGAAACCGCCGTTCGGCAAATTGATTCGATTGATATTTTCATGAATATACATATGGATACTAAAAATCGCTTTCACTTGCACCTACTCAACAATCGTTCTATTTTCACATACCAATATTTTCCCAAATGTTTCCTACAGACCGCTGCAAACAATCAAACAATTATTCAACAGCTGAAAATTCAATTCATTCAGAATGAAGAAAAAAAGAGGTAAAAAAAAAATTAATTTAAAGATAAAGAAGTAAATATTAAATTAAAAATCAATATTTATCTATAAAATGCGACCTAAAGTAAATATTAAAACGTTAATATATTCAAGAAATTAAGATTATACTTAGTGATGTAATGTTTTATTTTTTGTAAAATTATCCAGAACCGAAAGTTTTTATTTTATATTACAACTCTGAATATTTTTTTCAGAATGATAAACATCGTTAATAATTATTATCAATTCGCTGGAAATTTCGACTGCTGTCTTGTCATGTCTGGTAATTTCCATTCTTATCATCCAATATATCGTCATGAAATAAAAAAAAAAAAGAATCGAAGTTATCTTTTACTGTACAAATAAAAAAAAAATAAATAAATATATTTCTCCAATTCATCAATGCATCGCCTTCACATAATTCACCACTGAATTAATCAACAGCAAATAATAACTCCAGATTAAACACAATAATTCATAAAAAAAAAAATTCATTTATTTAACAAAGTATAGTAATTACTATAAAAAATACTTTATTCAACATTTTAAAATTATCATAACCCTAAAAATATAAAATTTATACTTATACTCAACTATAAATATTTATTACAACATTTCACAATGTCTTAATCATTGAGTAGCACATTATTCGCGTGCCACCTTGAATGTTGAGGGTATATAAAGGAGGGGCTGATCCATGACCGACAACAACTTCCGCACGCACTTCCGCCCTGAGTTTGCTACACTAACAGCCCCTTTCCGGCGCACGTAAATCTCTTCCCTTCATCGAAATTATTATAACTATTACCAATTTGTTAATTATCAGATATTACAACTCATACACACACACATATTAATTTATTTTATTTATTCACTAATAATCCTTTTATTATATAATAATATAAAAAATTTTTTCTTGTCATTTTAATTCTGAATAATTTTTATTCTCAATCCTAATTTTAACCCCAACTAAAACTCATTGAAATCACATTAGACTATTCTTCCCACCCCTCAAATAAACTTACTTAGATACACTAAACTCTAAAATATATATACATATAACATATACACACATTTAAATATGTATACTGTATACATATATATGTCAAATCGTAAATCTTTGTTCTCGTTGTTGCGTTATGTCTTGCGCGGTTTTGCTCAACCCGTGCAAAATCTATTGCCTTTCTCACTACAATGAAACTTTCCTCTATTATATAGTTAAGTTTGCACACATACATCTCTGTATGTACGTACGTATATACATGTAATGAACAGAAAATCCTCAACGATTCACTTGGTGCCATGTCTCCGAGGCGTACACGAGACTGGACAATTTGATAATTGGATCTGTGTGGCGACATACTGATTTACAATCTTATTCAAGTACGATTTTGTTCTGTCTATATATTCTATGTACAATTTCTCATATATTATACATTAGGGTGCTTTTTTTGAGGCGACTACTTTTTTTTTTCTTTGCTCAACAGACGGAATATTACTCTAAATTTTAAGAAAAAATTCCCACCAAAGATGAACTCTTAATTTTAATATTAAGTACTTGTATTATGAATTTGAAATTTTACTATTTGATTAACTCGGAAATTTCGATTTTTTTTTTTCATTGATGTAGAGCTTCACGGCATTTTATGCTATTTTGTTTTTTCTTAGCAGGAATTGTATAGAAATATATAATCTTTAATACTGTCTACTAGTAAATTATGTTCACTGAACTGCGTTTCCGGTAAAAAGTGTTTAAGTCGATTTTTGCTGAAATTTTATGGTTTTTTCAATTTTTATCGGAAACTATCAACCTTACAGCAAAAGTTGATAAGACTTTTTTTGTAGGAAATTGAATTTTCTATAGAATAGTCCTCTTAACTAAAAACCGTAGAGCTGATAGTTTTTGAGAAAAATCCAATTAAAATAATATCATACAATTCATAAAGGATCAATTCAAGGTATAAATCAGATTTTTCTCGAAAGCTATCAATTCTACATTTTTTATCAAGAAGACTATTTCATAAAAAATTTAATTTCCTACAAAAAAGGTCTCATATACTTTTGCTGTAAAATTGATAGTTTTTAAAAAAAATCGAAAAAACCATGAAATTCGAGAAAAAATCGGCTTTAACATTTTGTACAATTGCGGCAGTTCACAGAAAATAATTTTGTAATCAGCACTTTTAAAGATTATATATTCCTGTATAATTCCTACTAATAACCAATTAAATAGCATAAAATGCCGTGAAGCCCTACATCAATTAAAAAAAAATAATTTTTTTTTTTTAATGTTTAGAGTAATATATTCTGTCTGTTGAGCATAGAAAAAAAATATAGTCACCTCAAAAAAAGCACCCTATTCTACATGTAGATGAACACATACATATACAGTGCGATATATTTATAAATGTGTGTGCATCGAGAGGAAAATGTGAATTAAATGTAGGAGAGAATAAAGTGCGATGTTATTTTACGATGCTGTAAGAAGCACAATCCAATGAAAATTGTGTTTTATTTTTAACGTTACACCTATAGAACACCATCTTGACAATCATATATATGTATATATATATATACAAATATATAAATTTACTGCAGAGGTATAAGATTTTTGATGACACTATACGTAGTGAGGGAGCGCATACGCATTTTACAAGTGTATCTTTGATACTTTTATGTAGTCCTATTCTTTTATTATTATTAGAATCACCCTCCGAGTATATTATTGTTACGATGTTTCGTGAAAGTTTTGTACTCGACGATGAAAGAAAAAAAATCACACATCAGCCAGATGGTTATTCTTTCAAGGGATGTAAAAGTAAGGGATGTATAAAGAATGTTTGTGAATATATACACGTGTATATTATATTGTATCTATGTGGAAAATTGCCAACTGTTATTTCTTCTTGAATCTTCTTTGCTGATGTGATGCAAAAAAAAAAAAAAAAAAAAAAAAAAAAAGAGGAAAAAAAGAAAAATAAAGAAAGTTATACGATGGCCTATCTCAAGTTGAATCAAATCTACATCGAATGATATGATGGTGTAGACAACTCTGAGTATCGTAAAATAAAACGTGGCCAAGTGACGAATACTCTCGTAAAATTCACACGTTGGTGCACGCAGTAGAGAATATAAGGGGAACGTTGATATTACCCAGAATAATAAAGTGCTGTTTGTTGCAGTAATATAAAGAGGAAAAAAAAACGAGATAAAAAATAATATAATGTAGAAAGAAAAAATTGAAGATGAAAAAAAAAAATTAAATGATTGGCAAATTTTTATAGCAAAATATTGAATAAATTCATTGAATTTGAATTATTAATTTATAATTATTTGTTTATTTGAAATTAAAATTAAAGATGAAAAAAAAAGATTTAAATAATTAACAAATTTTTATAACAAAATATTGAATAAATTCATTGAATTTAAATTATTAATTTATAATTATTTGTTTATTTGAAATTAAAATTGAAGATGAAAAAAAAGAATTAAATAATTGACAAATTTTTATAGCAAAATATTGAATAAATTCATTGAATTTGAATTATTAATTTATAATTATTTGTTTATTTCAAATTGAAAATTGAAGATGAAAATAAAAAAGAATTAATTAGTTGACAAATTTTTATAGCAAAATATTGAATAAATTCATTAAATTTAAATTATTAATATATAATTATTTGTTTATTCTAAATTAAAATTAAAGATGAAAAAAAAAAAATTAAATAATTGACAAATTTTTATAGCAAAATATTGAATAAATTCATTAAATTTAAATTATTAATTTATAATTATTTGTTTATTCTAAATTAAAATTGAAGATGAAAAAAAAAAAGAATTAAATAATTGACAAATTTTTATAGCAAAATATTGAATAAATTCATTAAATTTAAATTATTAATTTATATTTATTTGTTTATTCTAAATTAAAATTGAATATGAAAAAAAAAGAATTAAAAATAATTGACAAATTTTTAAAGCAAAATATTGAATAAATTCATTAAATTTAAATTATTAATTTATAATTATTTGTTTATTCTAAATTAAAATTGAATATGAAAAAAAAAGAATTAAAAATAATTGACAAATTTTTAAAGCAAAATATTGAATAAATTCATTAAATTTAAATTATTAATTTATAATTATTTGTTTATTCTAAATTAAAATTGAAGATGAAAAAAAAAGAATTAAAAATAATTGACAAATTTTTATATCAAAATATTGAATAAATTCATTAAATTAAAATTATTAATTCACAATTATTTGTTTATTTCAAATTAAAATTGTTTATACTAATCATCTACATTTTGTTTTTCATTATAATAATAAAATATACACCCAAGGCATTTAATTTTACGTAAATAAATACGTATACCACATGTGTGAGAGTATTTTTAATTTTCCAAGTCTTGTTTATCGCCGATTTTTTAACTTTCACGCGTATATAAATTTTTTATGACTCAAAGCGGATGGTGAGAGCGTGCGGAAAAGACTAAGCGTCGTCGTTGGCTATTTCCTTGCAATTTCCTGAGGCTGTTTTTCACGTAAACTTTTGAACACCTCTTGTAAATTTTTCCCTTTTTCTCCATCCACTCTCTCGCATGCATCGTCTCCCCTTTTTCATACTCTTCTTTCCTGTATTACACACATATTTCTCTTTCTTCCTGGGTAAATAAATATATAAACACACATGTATAACTATGTATGTATATGTACAATTTACTTTCGTCGTATGTACGCCGTAAAATACTCTGCTAAGTAGCCACACAGCCACTAAACAGAGAGGGAGCAAATATAGAGTTATAAATGGGCAGCCACGAAATTCTACCGCTTTGTGTCCAGATGTGTCCTTAATGCCACGCGCTCTCTACCTCTTGGACACTTGTTCACTGTCAGCATGAAATCCCACTGACCATTCCACAACAGCATTGTTTCCGTTGATGAAATCCTCAACATTATTTATATCTTTTTACATACCAAATTATAAAAAAAACATTTAGAAAAAATTTTGGTAAATAAACTTAAAGGAAAGGAATGAAAACAAACAATAATAAATATTTATTATTTGTTCTATAAATTCGCTAGGTTATGAATATAATTGAAAGACTGGAAATGATGTACATAAAAATAAATACAGCATTGAAGTACATATATGATTATTATAATTAATCATGTTTATAAGAAAACATTTCATGATAAAAATTATTTTCTGATAATATATTATATATTTATTATTTGTGAAGAGAAAAAAAAAATCTGTAGTTGATAACATTCAGAACGTCAGAAATTTATTATCGTATCGTGATTTATATACGTGTCACTGTGTATATTTGTCTGACAAGTTATTTATGTTTGAAGAGAAAAAATTTTCCGCGGTATCGTGTAAGCTTCTGGCGCCATCTCTTAAATAATGAATAAACTAGTGTATAGCTTGTGTCACGCGGATCCCAAAACGAAATGCAAACCATATGTAGAGTGTATATACAGATCGGTAAAACAGTTTTGCAGCCAAACCCAGAAGAAATTTAAAATAAAGAACAAATAAAAAAATGAATGAATGAATTAATTAATTAACAAATAAATAAATATATTTGTAACAAAATCTGTATGTTTACTTAATTATTTAATTATTTAATACATCAAATATCTGACATAACTGAAGCTGATCAAATATTGTATTCCATTTTTTATTTTCATGCAATATTTAATTTAATTTTTCATATCTTCAATTAATTTTAGATATTACTCATCGATCAGTCAATCAACAAATCACATGAAAGTCAATCCATCATTTGCTTAATTATTTTAGGTCATGGCTACTACTAGTACTACAACTACTATTACAGTTATCGCAATATCAACGTGTAAATTATCTAAATTGACGCACGTATCAAAAATAAAGATCTGAACTTACATATCCATTTGAATATTTAACTAAATAAATTAAAATTTTTTTTTCTCAATAAATGTATCGTCATTATTTCCATTTTCATTCAACAATCATCACACACATAAATTCATAAACATAATACATATATATATTCATATAAAGTAAAATCAGTTATATACTCCCCACTCGTAAATAAAATACAATCGTTCGATAATACGCACTGAAACGATCACGATTGTATGTATGGAATGATTGGGGTGCAAACGTATTCAATATGCAGTTTAATTTATGTTGCATCACTAGATAGTCATTCTGCCAGTCGTTATATTAAGCCAATGGAACGCGTTTACACTTGTCATTTACACTCACGTGTTAGTGAGAGGATAAGGAAAATTTTTTTTTTTTTTGTTATTAGTGGGAAAAAAACTGAGATGAGTTAAGAAATATATTTTTCTAATACAGACGAGCCTTAGTGATATAACATCAATATCTAAATCATTATCAAGGTGTTTCGTGTCTATTTGTTTATTTGTACATATTTGCGGATCACGCGATCAACATGCACGTGTGTAAACATATGTACAGTATATATGTGTGTGTGTAACCTAACTTGATCTGTCATGAAATGCCTAGTGGTTATAGGAATGTTTATCAAACAGGTATATCTGTTGTGTGTATAATATAAAATAAAAATTTAAGTATCTCGAATTAATTTTTGTATTCAGGAATTTTTTTATTTATTATGGTACAAGGATAGAGGAAAATATCTTATGATATTGAGGAAAATTGTTATTTTTATGGCAAA
Source organism: Microctonus aethiopoides (assembly GCA_030347275.1). Lineage (NCBI taxonomy): Eukaryota > Metazoa > Arthropoda > Insecta > Hymenoptera > Braconidae > Microctonus > Microctonus aethiopoides. Next base: position 6,570,344 of record JAQQBS010001422.1, on the reverse strand, counting down.
CTTTTGGAATTATTTGAATGATATTTATTTTATGTTTAATTTATATAAGAAATTTTTAATGGAAAAATTAGTCAGTTGATTATTTATATCAATAAATATTTGATATTAACATTTTCAACGCGGAATTTTGAATGCGGAGGATGAATTTTAATATATAAGAGCACATTAAAAATAAATAATGCATACATTCTTGTGATTAAATTTATATGAATATATTTATTGGAAATTTAATGCGAAATTAATTTTTGGATTCAGGTTTTTTTAAATTTATTATAGTACAAGAATAGAGGAAAATATCTTACGATATTGAGGAAAATTGTTATTTGTATAGCAAACTTTTGGAATTATTTAAATGATATTTATTTTATGTATAATTTACAAGATATTTTTAATGAGAAAATGAATTAGTTGATCGTTTCTATAAATAAATACTTGATATTAACATTTTGAACGTGGAAATTTGAATGCGGTAAATTAATTTTGATATATAAAAGCACATTTATTATTATTAAAAATATTAAAAATAAATATATTCTTGATATTTTTACTACACATTCAATAAACCGTGCATTTTTCTTTCACCCAATTTTCCTTAAAACATTACAAAATAACAGAAAATAATTAAAAACATCAGATTCACAACAATCAACTTTTTTTTTATGAGCCTATTAAATAAAAAAAAAAAAATTACACATTGTCGATTATCCATATAAAAAATATAATATAATAAAATAATAAACAATTAACATAAATATAAAAATCGTTAAATAATCAATTAAATAATTTTAGATATTGACAATAATGATAATGAAGCAAATGAGAAACGATAGCAAAAAGGAGAAAGCTAATTAGTGAGGATCGATGCTTGACCGTTTGATAAATGAACAGTCAATATTTGAATTAAAGATACCTAGTCTCCATCCATTTTCCCTCATCGCCAGTTCTCTCTCCACATCCATTACCTCTTCACTATTATATATACATATACATTATACACATACACACTATGTCGTCTGACTCTACCTATCTCTCTGTTCTCATTTATCTCTTGATTTCTTTTGCATACCCGTGGCAAAGCATTGAAGTGATATCTCTCGTTTGGCCGATGAAACGAAGCGGTCGCGCTATAGGGTCGCGGTTTGTCTGCGCATATACATATATCTATATAAATGTATGTAAATGTTACCTAGCTAATGTCAGCGCGTCCATGTTTAGCCAAACATCTCCAACGCGATATTTGCACGGGACGAGCTCCGATCTGTCGAGATATCCGCGATGATTAATGACCCTTCTTCAGGGTTTATTAACGACACGCCTGTTTTCTATACATACCTGTCTTTCGTAACGGTGAATCCCTTCATATGTACCTGTATGCATACATCTATGTATTATTATTTTAAATGTGGACTTATCCTCAGTTGACATTGAGCTTTTTTCCTGTTCTTTTTATTTATTTTTTTGTTCCCCGTTTGAATTTAATCTACATCTGAATGTAAAAAATCCAATGGGCGAAATGAGGCTTGAAATAAATCTTGGCAGTGTTATAATACTTTTGGTAATCATGATTATATTAGTTACAAGGGTGTAGAATTTTTTTTTCTGCATGAAAATTTTTTCTTTCATTAAATGATGATGAATTTATGCGATGTTTTTTTTTTTAAATATTTTTGAGCTGCTTGTTTATTTTTAAAATTGATATGTGTGCTAGAGTGGATATAAAGTAAGGCGAGACATGAATATATATGGTAATTTGATCCATTAATAGGTCGTACGATCAATTAAGTAAGACGTGACTGCATGAAGAAATAAAAAAAAAATTATTTTTTCTGATGTATATTTACAAGTTTGATGATGAAGTCATAATATTTGATGGTCGAGTTACATATTTACGATGTAAATTGACTCTCCCGTCTAGTCCACTACCAGATAATACTACTTGTTAATTATGCATTCAAAATTTATGTATATATATAATAATAATAATTATATTTATGAAATTGTCAAAAAAATAAAAAATAAAAGTTTATTTTATTATCAATATTTTTTTTTCAGTTATTCATAAATGACTCTGTGATAATAAACAAAATAAAAAAAGCTATTTTTATAATTGATTTGTCTTTAATTTGAAAAATATACAATCAAATAAATGGATGAAAAAAAAAAAAAACAAATGTTGATTGAGTAAATAAAATCGACAAACATAAAATCAAATATAATCTGTCGATTTTTTTTTATCTCCATAATTTATTTTTTAATAATACATCTTTTATCAATTTTTTTATTTTTCTTTATTTATCAAAGCATTACACTTTCGTGCGTGGGAATAACTTAAGCAGCTTATCGCGTTTTATTTTATTGAAAGCTCGTTGAATTTACCAATCGAAAATATTATTCCATATAATGTCCCAGAGCAGGGTTAAAAATTTGACTATAAATACGGAGTTTTTTTTGATAAAAAATTGCGCACGTTTTCTCCGAAAAGTATATACACTAAACGAGATATACCTACAATATACACATTATATATTTACGTATTTATTTATATATCTATGTGTTCGTGTAAACCTATAAAGCGTGTACCATGTGGCATCAATTTTTCCAGAAAAATAAATCGTCGTGCGCGCGAACAATCACACCCTGTGGTATATATTGTCTTTTTTTCACCCATTGGTCGTGAAGTGCGATGTGCCAGTTGGTAGATATAACATTTATGTGTATACATATATGTATATGCAGGAACTATTGCCGCTGATGTTGATGGTGAACGACAATAATTTTCCTGTTTGTTGCTGGGGAGCCACTGCCACCCACGCGGCGGTTTAGGACCATTGTCTGATCTATGGACCCGTCCATCGCTGATAGATAGCAAACTAACTTTACAACTTTTACCCCTTGGCGGCAATTGCGAGATTTTTAATCGTCATCAGAGTTTGTCCAAGAATATTTTTATTATTTATATGAGTATATATAATATTTTTTTTCATATCAATAAAAAATAATATGTGTGTAGGTTAGGGTGGCGCAAAAAAAACCGACTTTTTTTTTTTTGAGTCTCGAGTAAAAAAATGTTAGTTTTTGATGTTTTAAGAGTCCCCTTCAAAGGACAGCTCGAAAAAAAATTTTTAAGAGGTCGCTCCAAATTTTTTTAAATTTCAAAAATCGTCAAAAATCGAATTTTTTTTTATTTTTATTTTTTTTCTCGTTACGGTATAATTTTATAGACCAAAAAAAAATTAGTTTCTGAAAGTTTCAGTTCAAAATTTAAATTTTGAAAGGTCGCTCATAATTTTTTTTTATTTATTAGTGTATTACTTTAGATTTTTTCGAGCGACCTTTTAATATTCAAATTAAAATTCCATACATTTTTTTTCTTCGATTTAGTACAATAATCGATAAAAATACACCACGAGATTCATGATAAATCAAGCACAATATAAAAAACATATTTTTTTTAAAATTTAACAATTTTACAAGTAAAACGTATCATTACATTTACTTGTTTTTTCTGAGTTCTTAATATTTCGTTTAATTATGAATAGTTTTGTCATAAATAATCCAAAATTTTAATTTGAATATTGAAAAGTCACTCGAAATAATCTAAAGTAATACACTAATAAAAAAAGAAAAAAAAATTATGAGCGACTTTTCAAAATTTAAATTTTGAACTGTAACTTTCAGAAACTTATTTTTTTTAGTCTATAAAATTATAGCGTAACGAGAAAATTAATAAAAATAAAAAAAAATTCGATTTTTGACGATTTTTGTAATTTAAAAAAATTTGGAGCGACCTCTTAAAAATTTTTTTTCGATCTGTCCTTTGGAGGGAGCTCTTAAAATATCAAAAACTAACATTTTTTAACCCGAGACTCAAAAAAAAACATTGTCGGTTTTTTTGCGCCACCCTAGTGTAGATACTTATATCCATCTATATGATTTTTTTTTGTTATCAATTTTCAAATTTATTTCTGATTGATTATCTGGTTACCTCAGTCCCACTTATTGCAAGCTCAAACCTGTCTGCATCTGAAATGAATAAAATATATTTTCAAATGTCATGAAAAAATCAAAAAGCATTGTATAAAATATTATTAACAGAAAAAAGTTGATACTTTTTTTTTTTAGTTAAAAAAAATTAATAATTAAAATTCTTTGTATTTTTTTTTTTATTTTTGTTTTGTTTTTTAAATTGCATTTTTTTTTTTGGCACCATTGCGCGTGAAATTTGCGGTGAGTCTACGTTAAAATTACGCAGGTGATTGTAAGGCAACGACGAGTATGTGAGGGCGCGGGCGCTTGCGTGAAGCTCGAAAATGAGGTGATCCTCGAGTTTGATCGCGGCAGCGTGGATGTATGTACAGGGTGAAGAGAGTGAGCAAGATGGAAACAACACGAATGAGGCAGAAAGACACAGAGAGAAGAGAGGGTGCGGCGGGTGAGTTTGGGGCCGACGGAGGCGAGGGCGCTTTTGCTGTGACTAGCCTCCATCGATTTACGGTGTGCCGCCATCTTGCCACCCTCTGCTCGGGGTTGACCACCTCACCGCCCACTTCTCCGCCCTCTCTCTTTCTCTCCTTCTCAATCTATATATACATAGAGATAGCCAGACATTTTCGGGAAAAATCATCGTTGAAATTCGATGATTTTATATTTTCACGAGCTTTTTTATAAAAAATAATATCAACACATTTATTTTTTCGTTTTTTTCTTTTTTAATATGAATTTGTGACACGTTAATTTGCATAAAAAAAATTAGTTGTTAAAATATTTGAAAAATTAAATATAAAAATAATTATTTATAATAAAGAAAAATAATATTGAAAAAAAAAATGAAATTTTTATGATATTTAAATTATTATTTTGAAGGGTTGTATTTTGATTTTGAATATATAAACAACTGGGGTATATATGTACCTACAAGGTGGATCAATAAAAAAAAATTACGATCGTGAATTTTTTTTTTAATAATAGAAAAATAGATTGAAAATAAAAAATTAATAATTTCGATGTTTTAATCTATATTCGCAGCAGCATGAATGAGATGGTTGGTTGAGGTGTGGACTTTAATCGCATTTACCAATCATGGATGAAAACAATGCTCGCGTATACCGTTCGTTTTGAAGCGTCGCGTGGTCGATCGGCTCTTGATTAACGCAAAAGATTTTTGTTTTTCTATACGAAATAAAAAGTGCATGAGGAAAAATTGAATACACGCGCCACATCAAGAGTTACTTCATTGCCTTCAATCTATATAAACGCACATACATAATACATATACACATGATATCATGCAAATATATATAAATACAAATATATACTTTTCAATTTTATGTAAAAGAGATAAAAAAAAAAAATCAAACATAAAAATAAAATTTAAAAAAAAAAATAAAACTTTTGTCCCCAATTATTTCTTCATTTCCATAATTTAAATATAAACATATAATTATCAATCAATCATCAATATAAATCATTAAAATATCCATACATAAACATATTTACCAACCAACCAATAAACTTTCTACCATGAATGAAAAATATAAATAAAAATAAAAAAAAAAAGAAATAAAATAATAAACGAGAATGAAAAAATGAATAAAAAATATCAATACATATACATATATATTATTAACCCCATTGTCTCCCTCTAACCCTCTCTCTATAAACCGCGAATGCCACTAACACCGTTAAACTCCTCTTCTCCGCTTCACTCGCGCGCGGTAGTCGGCGCAGTTGGCAATCTCTGTATAACTGATGGTGCTTCTGAGTGTCAGGGCCAGGCTGTCCACTTCTTTGCGCTTATGGTATAGGGTTATACTCCCTCTAGCCTGGACTCTCATTCTCCTATTCTCTTTCACTCACAAACATACCTATAACATAATACACAAATACATCCATATACATAATAAATCCCTATACACATTCATCCTTATATAAATACTCTGTCTATTTCCATATAATTATAAATATATCGAGTTGCAATATATGAACTTAAATACAAATACAAACACAAATTTATTCTAACTAATACACAAGCAATAAAGACATTTTATACATACATATTAGGGTGGCGCAAAAAAACCGACTATTTTTTTTTTTTGAGTCTCGGGTGAAAAAATGTTAGTTTTTG
>JAQQBS010001422.1:6543068-6559414 GCA_030347275.1 Microctonus aethiopoides | reverse complement strand
AAAAAAAAAAAAAAGGGTTGAAACTCAACGATGAAGGTCGCACGCGGACGAGTTACTGACTTTTCTCCCGCTTTTTCCTTCTCAAATTCTTCAGCGCGGGAAAATAAACTAAAGATTCCACCAAATTTTTCTTTCAACTTCAAAACATAAACACACTCATATACATTTTTTCATTTAATTTATCTACCGCGAATTTTTATATACAAAACATAATAAATAAATAATATAAAACAATTATACATAAATAAATAATTAAAACATAATTATAAATAAATTCAAACACTACATGAAATGTTCTAAAATAAATACTGAAAAAAATACGACAATTTAATTTATCATTAAACAAAAAAAAAAAAAAAGAAATTATTTTTATATCATAGATATAATTATTAAATAAAAAATTCATATCAATTCGGGGGTTGTTGATAAAATAGTGTTGTTCTTGAGGTGAAAGAGGATTGGCACAGAAGGTGGGTTAAAGGGGGAGGGGTGGTTAGCTTTATTGATCTGTAAGACTGCTAACATTCAGACACAGAGTCCTCCCTCGTGCTTATATCCTCTTATCATTCCCGCGCGTCTCCTCTAGTTCTCTACCGCCTTCACCATTCTCACATACTCTCTCTCGCTCTCTTGATCTATCTTCCTCTATATATATGTATATATATATATGCAGGCACATACATGTTCTAACGCCCCTGGGCATTGACTATATGCACGACCACCCCTGATGCCCGATATACCGCTCATCTCTTCTTCCCCTGCATCAGCACACCCGCGGAAACCGTTTCTCCACACAACTTTATATATATCTACATGTGCATAATGCGTATGTATATAGTATATACATATATTCATAACGATTATATGTATATATATGTTTGTGTGTATTCTATATTCTATGGCGACCCTTAACGCTGGCTTAGCGGAGAGACAACTTTCATATGTATGTACTATCTCTCTAGAACGCGTTTCTCCGTTAGATCTATGTACAGTAGCAAACTCGTACATGTATATGTACTTGCATATACACAAATAATTGTGATTAAATCCATGCTCAACACTCAACATTGTGTTTACATTGCATTCAACAACCACAATCTGTTTTGTATTCCTTTGTCATTTAATTCTTTTTTAAGAAAATATTTCCAATTCGAAGATGATTTGTTTATGTATGTATTGTGCAGTATTAGATTGGTTATTTATGTGATGTTTTATGGAGAGATAAAATTAGGAAGGTGATTGAGAAAAAAAGCTCGAAATATTTGAGGGATTTTATTATCGAAATTTTTTATTTTTAAAATTGTTCGAATGAATTATTGGGATAGCAATTGGGAATTTTTTTGATTAGTTATTTTGTTTTGTAGATGACTGTGAAAATTTACTGTTTGTTGGAATTGTAAATTAGTATGCAGTAATCTTTGTATTGAACTTGTGATTTATGGTTGGGTTAAATGTTTTTTTTTTTTTAGTATATTAATTATGTAACTATGTTACAATTATTTAATAGCATATCACATTATTTTTAGTTTTATAACGCTGCCTAGTTGAGATCCAATAACTAATCAATTTTGAATAGCAAGTGAGCTTGTAGTGAGCATAACTTTTTTATATCTTTTGTTTATGAGTAAATACATAAATGAATCATTAATTAACTATTCCCATAGTTGATTGATACTTTAAAAATAAATAATTGCAACTAAAAGAATAGCAAAAATGTTTATAGCTATTCAACAATTTTCATACAACAATTTTTATAACTATCGTAACAATATTTATTTCTCTCATAAAGATGTAAGATTCACCATCAAAAAGCTTCAAATAGTAAGTTCCCTTTTAAACAAATAAAATTTTTTTTTCAATTTGATTTTGAATTTAATTATGAATATGTTTTAATTATTTATTTATGTATTATTTTATATTATTCATCTAATATATTCATACATAACAATTCGCCAAGAAAATAAAAAGTAACGAAAGATTTATTCAGTAATAAAAAAATCCCAATCGAAAATGAAAGAAAAATTATTCTAAATGAATCGACAAAATTATTTGGAAAATATTCCAAAGAAACTCATTTACATTTTTCCTATTTTTCTCATCCTTTACCTTCATCATTTCTCTGACGTATACCCAAAAGCACCACACACCATACCTAAATCTTCCTCCACTCCATATATCCTCCGACACACATATAAAATATACATATACCCAAAGTTCATACACATATATAATATATCCGCCCACTGTGTTTTGTCTTTATCCCTCTTGACGTCTGTCTCCCTCGAATTTTTCTTACATCCCCCTCACATCGTCATTTTCGCCGGGTCGGTCCAGCAACATACTCTCCATCTAACCAGTCTCTCTATTTCCCTTGCTTTCATTCTATCTACACATACGAATTCACATTCATGTGTACCTCAAAAGCACACAGAGATCTTTCTCGCCTTTGCCGCACACTTTGCCCCGCGTTCGCCATTCGATTCGCTTGGAGCCACATGACAACATGTATATATAAACCACACCACAACGTAAAGTCTTCGTATGTATACATACATCAGCAGTGGCGACACTCGCTCCATTGCTGAAACGTGCGAAAACCCAACCTCTCTTTGTCTTCATATACACATAGATGGTGTATATAATAGTACGTCTACTCTACAAACTCTTTACCTCTCTCATTCCCTCGCTCCTCTCACGTATCCCTTGGCGTCTCAAAATGTGTGTGACGTCCACCCTCGTTGGGGCACGCATATCAATTCACAAACATGCGCGCCCAGCGACCAACCCCACGAGATTAAATTCTAACGACGTCGGAGACCCAAATTCTCATTCTCTCATTCTCATTCTTCCTCTTTTATACTCTCTCTCACTTTCTCTCGTCTACTCCCCAAAATGTACCGGCATTTTTCTTAGCTCATTGGGGAGAAAGGTCCGCGTTTGGCTCCTAAATTAATACCAACACTAATGCCTTTGCCATTGCACACTTTCAATGCCTTTTCCGAACCCCTATTCCTTTAAAATTGTTATATATGTTAGTACATATATACGTGTACATATACGTTGAAAGTATATATGTATGTATGTACATATATATATTTGATGAAAGTGTATTCATGAAACTCGCAAGGAAGTTTCACCACATATATGTACGGGTATATATGGATATATTCATGTGTATAAGGAAACAAGAGACGACCTCATATATTCGTTGTATATAGGGGCGAGTTTTCAGCCACCCCATACCATTATTCACTATCCACCACCGCCCACCGCACACCCTCTTTCATCCTTCGCCGGCTCGCCTATCGCGGCCGTCACCCATACCACCCCTTTATACCCTCTCCTATGTTGGATTTCTCTTTGCCATTATTTAGCATGCTTAGAACATATCGTGGGGGAAATGGCGCTTATATATTTGGATAATGCAGGAATATAGATTCTGAATGAAGATTTGTTATTATTTTTTTTTTTTTTTTTTTTTTTTTTTTTTTTTTTTTTTTTTTTTTTTTTTTTTACAGTTTATGAAAATATTAATATGAATTGTTTATCGTCGATATGTAAATATTAGTATTAGTAAATATTAAATATGTGGTAAGTATATGGAATTCTTTTTTTTATTCATTTTTCTTTTTTATGAGTTAATTGCTGAGCAATTAAATTATAAATTATGTAGAAAAAGGATTTAGATACAAGGGGACGACTTTTGAATATATTAAAAGCATCTTAATTATCAAATTTCACATTTGATATCTCATAAGCATATATTAATTTTCGTTCATTTAATATTTAATTCTGGCATTAATTATTCATGAGGTAATTCACGTTAACAGTGTGAAGTATAATAAAAAATGAAAAAAAAAAAAAGGTATTGATGATAAAATAATTACTATTTTCTTGTTGTTTCATTAAAAATTTGAGATATTAAATAAAAGCATAAAAAAAAAATCATAAAAAAGTTAAAATACTAGTAAATACTTCACAAAACAATATAAAATTACCGAAATTATCATCAATAAATATTAATCAAAAATATTAATAAAATAATAAATAATATTAAATGTATTAGAGAAATTTTCTATTTCGACTGTACTGGTTCGTTGGACTTAGATTTAGGGGCTGCTAGTTGGTGGTAGTTCGCGAGAGGGTGGCGGCCCGAGAGTTGAAGGGAGAGCCCTCGAGTCTGTAGCTACTATACATATATAAAAGGGGAAGGTTTTAGTATAGAAGAGAAAGCAAGAGAGAGAGCAAAAGCGGGAGACGTTGCTGGGGGTTGGTTGGCATTTACATAACGGACCCCCCTTGGCAAAACTAGATGACTAGGCGGGAGGTATTAAGAGAGGCAAAAGAGGGTGGTAGGTAGTGGCAATTCTGGCAACATGGCCGCGAAAACGAACGACAGACAGCGAGGTAGGGAGATTTTCTATGCTTGTCGACTATAGTTTCTAGAAGCTTCTCTCATCCTCTCTTTCTCCACAACTCATCATCTACCCTCCTCACATCCAATTCCACCCACCCTTCTATATAGATATATCTGCATTAACGTTATAACATATATTATATGAATAGTTCCTCCTCATCTCATCTATTTTCTATACATACATGTCCATCTTTTGCTTAGAACATTAACTCACGATGCGAAACTCCATTTCTCTCGTTTTACTCCTACGTCATGGGTTATTGGATTATTAAGGACCTTTATTGGATTAAAACCGATTTTGCCTGTGTTTCAAACTGATCCGTGTGTGAATCCTGATTGGCCGTTACGTTGGGTCACGACCGAATAATGCATCACTGACTAAATTTCCATTAACGATAATCATATCCTTCCTTAAATAGTTTTACCAATGGGAAATTTCATTATTCGTGAAGAATTCATAATTAAACTTGGCCTTTTTATTTTTTTGCATTTTTCCCAATCAACTTATTTAGTAAACGATAAATAATAAATGCTTCATTGACTGTGGAATATTGTCGTGATTGATATAATTAGCATTAATTAAATTTTATTTATTTATAATTGTTCCGTTTAAAAGATGGATAAGAGGTTGTATGGCTGGAGTACGAAGCGAAAGAAGGTCTGACGTTAATCAGCGTCGGCGTAACTTTTAGCTGCGGTAACTCATCCGATCAAACCGTGAAACTTGGTAGCATGAGAAGCTTAGTCCTAATTTAAGGGTGGAAATGAAAACCACCCTTTCCCGCGCTAATTTAAGGCTGACGCTAGCCACCCATTTGTTTTAACTGCCTGATCCTTTTTTCTCACTCTCACTTACTTTCATTTACACTCTTCTCACTTTGCCTTTCGTTTTTTTTTTATTTTTTATTTTATTTTATTTTTTATTTTTTTTATTTCTTTCACTCGGTTACTTTAACTCTCACACAAGACGATATATACATGCATGTAGACGTTTATAGAAACCAGGATAAATATTCACGAATGAGTAAATGTGTTTGATGCCTTTATTTAAAAAAATAATTTATAAGAAAAAATACAAGAATTATTTTAATTGAAAATTAATTTTTTTTTTAATTGATGTCTCAAACGAAAAACGATTTATCTGTTTAATTTTTTTTTTTTTACGCATTTAGTATTTATTTCCTTTATTAATTATTGATAGGATTAATATCTAAAATGATATCAATGTGCCCGAGTGATGTTTTTAATTTTTAATACACTACCTTTTTATTTTTTTTCTGTATTTTTGCTGTTCATTTCTCTTTTTTTTTATCAATCGACCACTCCACCCGCTTTCGCCAGCGACATTAATCGACAAAGTGAATGAGTGAAATACGAGATATATCTATATGGATGACACTCGACCGTGTGAGTTATAGAAGTAATGGAAACCGACGAGAAAATCGCCCGAGAGCATCCGCGTTGAATTCTCGTAGGCGTTTCCGAGGTTTATCGAATCTCTCAATTTCTTCGTTTTGTTTATTTCATTCATTTAATTCCACTTTTATTTTATTATTTTCGTTATCCGCACATTATTCTTGTTACAAACATACTCTATACACAAATATACATTTCAAAATAGCACATTTGAAAAGAAAAATCACTCATCGTATACATACATAAATAAAACAATTGTAACACATATGTATACATACGTTATTCCTTTAAATCGCTTTAAACTATATACGTACAGACATACTTTTTCCCTATGTTCAATCCTCTTTAACTCTCTCTCTCAACATTTCATTTTATTTATTTTCTTTTCATTCTTTTTTATATATAAATTCTCATTCTCTCATTCTCTTTATTTTCATCTTCTTCACATTATTTTTCTTCACCTCTTCATTCACAATCGCATTCAATTCTCATTTATATATCCAAGTGTACATTTGTATATATATATTGTACATGAAGCCAATGGAATTATCTTCCGATTCAACGATTTATTATCAATTCAATTTTGCGCCATTATTCATACTCTATCACCCACAATATTAGTATTATAATTATAACTTGAATGTTATACATACTCACATTATGCTTCATAAAATACTGCAACAACAAAAATGAATATAATATTAATAGCATTACATTATTAATTAATATTTATTTATTTTTTATTTTTAAGTGAGTTAATAAATATAAAATTGTACTGTTTCACGTTAAACGTTCTCGAGATAACTGACAAGTCGAATAGCTCGAGTAAACCATCTAACCTACGTGAAATATATGTGTATAAGTGGTATACATATGTATCTGAATATCAAAGGGACATTGGAGTGAGAATGGAGAGGTAAAAAAAAAAAAAAAAGTAACGAAAGGAGAGAAAAAGTTGAACGACGGCTGGGGGTCCAGCGAAAGTCCAGGTGGGGTCTGTTTGTTGGGCCCCCCACCGGTCGATCTGGTCCTTCCGAAAACTGGATTAAACGCGTTACCAGGGGGGAATATATCATACAAATATGAAATTTACATTTCGCGGATGCAATATTATAAGAAGCATCATTCTTTATAGGTGGTCTAGACAAGTTCTTCCAACGAAGAGATGAAATAAATAAAAGCAAACTGGTTTATGTAGACTCGTTAGATATCAAACCACTTTTATTTCATCTTCTTGTCTCTTCATACCATTGTTTGATGCTAACCGTCTCTTCAGGATCGTTTATATTTATACTGGAAATAATAATTCTACATTCGCAGTGAGGAATTAAAGTTTTTTTTTAGATGTTTAAAAATTCACAACGGATTTTATTTTTTTTTATATAAATAATTATATTTAAAAATCATTTAAACCATTTGGAATTGTTGAGATTTTATTCATTCAAATTCAAATTTGATGTGAGGAATCATGAAATAAAATTAAACTTGAAGTAGTTATTTTATTTTCCCAGAATTTATTATCCATTTTTATATTTTTTTTTTTTTCATTGCTGCTTTCAAAGTAGTTTTATCATTGATCTATGAAATACCTAGTCTATTGTCGCATTAAGTGCACTGAATAACTATAAAAACGAACGATTTCCGCAGCGTTGCGGTTATTGGACGCCACAGAGGCGCGGTCTCGCCGCGAATGGTTAATAAAGCCAAGAGAAAAGACCGCTCCTGGGAGTCACGTAGCCATAAGACACACATGGGGCGGTGGAGAGAAAGTAGAAGGGACAAGGATGAGGAGAATGGTTAAGGTTGGCGTTAATGATGCCCGCATAGCGTCTCTCCCACTATTTCCCCAAGAGGGTTAGAAAATAAATGGCAACCCCCGCACAACTCCCCATATATATCTACCCCTCTATCACGAAACTACATGCAGACAGTCCGGGTTCAACCCTCGCCGTCCATTCTCAGCTCACCCTTATCATAAGGTCATACTCTGCTCACATTTAAACATGCAAGAATATATTTCTAATGGAATGAAAATAGAATAATAAAAAAATAAGAATATATTATTCAACTTTGTTTATCTAAATCAATTTATTTTCATTTTAATACTCCTCGGAAGGAAATAAATTATTTCCGATGGGAAAAAAAATTAATTTTGTAACTAATATATTATATTATTAATTAATATTGTATATCCAATATTTATATAAAATATTAAATATCAATTTGTTTAGATATAAATAATTTTTTTTCAATGCAGAAATAATCAAATTCATATGAATAAAATGTGGAACATTTTTTCTTGATTTAAATATTTATTGCATAATTTCCTTGGCTCGGGCTCATTATTGTAATAAATACACAATAAAAAAAATAATAAATATTCATCAGAAAAATTTGTTTGATTAAGAAAAATATTTTTTAACGTTTTTTTATTTTTTTCTTTCATCAAAAATAAATATTTCTCTCATTGTATATTTGTTTGTACAATGATATTCACAACATCTAATATCAATTTATAATAAATAAGACAAAGGGAAGGGAATAATGTAGAAAATATAATAATAAAAATAATGTAAAAGAGAATATGAAATGAATGTGAACAAGCTCACGTCGTTGGCCAACACTCATTGTACATGCACTCGCCAATATACATAGGTGCGATTTGAGGTGGCTCATTGTGTTTGTCGGGAAAGTACACGTTAACAAACACCTACACATATCTATAGATATATATATATATATTGTTAATACAACGCGGAAAACATTATTTCACCTTTAACATATACAAACCCCTCATGCGTCTGTGCATCAAACACATACGATTTGTCTCTATATATACAGAGTAGTGGAAGTTTCGCGTGTTGTAATGCGACATTCGATGGACCCACTCTTCTCCTCATATCCTACCCCTTTACTCCCAACATTTGGGCATGTAACCCAGCAGCTATGCAGCATCGATGAACGATGAATAATAAACGACATCGATTAACAATGAAATGGCGCGAAGTGCATTGCGAATAATAATTGTGTACACATATACATATATTCCAATTGTTGTCCGATGAATAAAACTACACGTAAAGAGTCAGATGATATTTAAATTCTACAGGTTTAAACGAATTCATCTGAACATGTAGACATAATTAAATAATTCAATAAGAATCTGTAAATACAAATTAATAAAAAATATTATAGAAATTTTTTCTTATTTTTTTTATTCATATAATTTTTTTATGCATGTGTGTATTTATGAATATGCTTGCTAATTATAGCTAGTAGGTATAAACAAATTTACCTGCATATGTAGATATAATTAATTAATATAATAAAAATCCATAAATACAAATTAATAAAAAATATATAAATTTTTTTCATTCATATATTTTTTTTATATATGTATTTATGCATGTATGTATAAATATGCTTGCTAACTATAGGTAGCAGGTATAAACAAATTCACCTGAGCATGTAGATATAATTAATTAATCCAATAAAAGTCTGTAAATACAAATTAATAAAAAATATAGAAATTTTCTCTTATTTTTTTCATTCATATAATTTTTTTAAATATGTATGTATATATATGTATATGTATGTATAAATATACTTGCTAATTACAGGTAGCAGGTATAAACAAATTCACCTGCGCATGCAAATATAATTAATTAATCCAATAAAAGTCCATAAATCCAAATTAATAAAAAATATAGAAATTTTCTCTTATTTTTTTCATTCATATAATTTTTCTATACATGTATGTATACATGTATGTATAAATATACTTGCTAATTACAGATAGCAGGTATAAACAAATTCACCTGCGCATGCAAATATAATTAATTAATCCAATAAAAGTCCATAAATCCAAATTAATAAAAAATATAGAAATTTTCTCTTATTTTTTTCATTCATATAATTTTTTTATATATGTATGCATGTATGTATAAATATACTTGCTAATTACAGGTAGCAGGTATAAACAAATCCACCTGCGCATGTAGATATAATTAATTCAAATAAAAATCCAATAAAAATCCATAACTACAAATTAATAAAAAAATCTCATAAAAATTTTCTCTTACTCTTTTCATTCTTATAAATTTTTTTAAATATGTACATATACATACTTATACTTGCTAATTAAAATACAGTATTACTGAGCTCCAAATAATATTGAACGATCTTCGAACCTTTGACGTGTACAAAGTACAAATAAAAAAAAAAAAGAAACAAAACAGAGTTTATATGTAGTTAGTAGATAGATGGCGGTTAGGAGAAAAGGGGAATGAAGGTACGAAGGGGGATATGGTTTCCAATTTCCACAGCATACGAGAAGTTGGCAAAGAGTGAGTGCGATAACCAAAAGTGCGATATGGAAAATGAGAGAGATACAAGACAAATGCATGCAAGTGATGCACGCAAATGAGGTAAAGAGAGAATGAGAGAAAAGCGAACGAACAACAGAGATAAATATACAAAATGTGAAAGGGGAAAACGAGACGTGAAGGGATCGCGCGTAGTTCACCGAGTGGAGAAGTAGACGTGGAATAGAATTGCAGGGGCAAATGCAAGAGGGATAAAGGTAAAGGTAAAGGATATATACATAAATATATGTATGTACATACATATATGCGCGATAGAGTGAGAAAGAAAAACGAGAGGGAGTTAGATATTATACATATAGAGTTCAGCCTCACTCGCAATATAGCCGAACCAATCGCACGCTGTGGCTGACAACCATGCAACTATACTACTATTGCTGCAGAGCGCGCGTTCGTTGCGACCATTCGAGTTTCCTCATGCAACCCTCTCGTTTCCACGCTTGCCTCTCTACTACACTCACTGCGCTTCGTTTGCCGCCCGCACCGAGTGTCCCGCGCCGCGCTTGGCCGATCCCACCCGTACCATTTCTCCTTTATTTTACAGCTCGCTCGCATATACTTCCACACGCATTCGCATTTATACAATATATACGTAGCTATACCTCTTTTGCCCTCTGTGTCTGTCCGCTACTCTATTTCTCTTCCACTCGCTCAACTCATAGCAGTTCAATCTTCTATGTAGGTTTGTGTATGTATATGTGTTTACTATATTTGTATACGATGCTCACAACGGACGATTTTGCATTTAAATTTGGTAAATTTTCCAGAGTTGGCAAATGAGCTGCGGGTATATGGTATCTAATACTCGCTTTTACGACTACTACTCTCGATACAATGTGTCTAATGCTGCTTCTAGAAAGGGAGAGATGGATATGGTAGAACATGTCTATGCCTGCAGATATGTGTTTACAAGTACAGGCTTGTATGAAAGTGCACGAAATGAGAAATAAAATAAAGATGATCTTTTTTTTTTGATATTTTTTTTTTTTTATGATTTAATTTTTTATTATAATGTAGAATGAGTGGGTGTAATTGAAGATGTTTTGAAGCAGTGAATATTTCAGAGCTTTGACATATTAATTTGTGATTAATCCAATTTATAGTTTGCTGTTGCGTGGATTAATTTTATTAGTTTACCAGGAGAAAAATTGATAATATTATATGGGTAATTGAATATTTGAAGAGTGAAGTTTAGTCTATGTATCGATATTCTTTGTGAGATTATAATTCGATTGATATAATTAATATAAAATAATTTTAATGTGATGTTGAAAAAATAAATAATCGATAATTTTATATGAATGATTTATTTTTGAGAATAAATCACTCGAGTGATTATTAATTATAATGAAAAAAAAAAAAAGGAAATAAAAAATTAGATAAATTTTGAGCTTTATTTCGATTTATTATTTAGACTGTCTTTTATATTATGTATATTTGACACGCAGTAAAATAACGAATGGGGAAATGCAAACGTGCAAGCACAGAGAGAATGCCAAAAGGAAGAGAGATATACAGATAGAAATATAGTGAAACAGAGAACTTTGGACAGTCACTCTCTAATTTTCATTCACGTATAGAGGGCAGCACTCTGTCAAGCCCTCACCATAGTATGAAATGTTTCAAACGTTGAATTTTTATTATTTATTCATTATTCATTTTATTTTTCTTTTTCATTAATCCATCAATCATTATGAATAATCCAAGAATAAATATTAAACTTAATCCAATATATCAATAATAAATAATATGAAAAAATTGCTGGAATAAATATCAATATTAAACAGGAGACAAAAAAATTTTTTAGTAATGTTGTCATTTGTTTCCTGATTTTTTTTTCCTACAATATTTATTTATTTAATCATTTATTTATAGGTTTTCACTTATTTTTTTTTTTTTTAATTTTGGTTTGCAGCTGAATGAGCAGGGTAACACAACGCGTCGTAACATGAACGTTGAGATATAATAGGTTGACGAGAAAACACCGTGCAAGAGGTGGATGCAATAGGCTGATGGGACCATGTGGATAATACAGAAAAAGGAGAAGGATAACGTTATGTATACACATATAATGTGTGTGTGTGGCCATGGTGGCAAACCCAATGGGTGTCCTGTTCATTATGCAGCGACGTTACGGTGCAAAATCCTGTACAACGTTGGTGGGTGCACTGTTGTAGAAGCCGACCCAAAGTACAATCGGGAGCTCTGGTTAATGAGTCTAACCGAACAAAGGGAAAAACCGTCCATTAAATAATGCGCAATGAACACGGATACGTGCGCGAACGCGTTATGGCTACACTTGCAAAAATAAACAAAAAATATATTGCAAAAAGTGCAATGCACACAGTCAAAAGCAAAAAGATGACTGCACAAAAAAAAAAAACACAAGAAATATAAAAAAAAGCAACATAAAAAAAATTATTTTTCAGTTTAAACTACTGGAAAAAATTGAAGTCAAAAAATCCCTGTTTTTTCACAGGCTGTATATCTCTAAGACTCTAGTTTCCAGGTCTTGTGGCCAAAAAATTTTAGAAGCCACGGTTATTACGTAATTCTAAGAAATAAAACGAAAAAAAAAAAAATTCGCAAATTTTGACTATTTTTTTTTTGAGTTCACAAACTTGGAAAAATTTTTTTTAGCTCAGCTATCATTTGGATTGGATAGCTTGTTTATTCAGCTTCAATTTCTTTTTTTTAAAAACTCGATACAACCAGTTTTCACTGAAATACAGCCTTTCAAAAAGCACAAAAAATTTTCGTAAAATTGACTCTTTAATTTTTTTTCCACTAGTTTATTAAAAAATAAAACAATTATTTATTCTCACTATATTTTTACATGTACAGTTATTTATTTACTCCAACTGAAACATGAACAAAAAAATGTTAATCATGCTGTCAATTTAATGAATGAATAAAATAACAATATTGAATATTAAAAGAAAAAAATTAAAAAAAAAAAAAAAATAATAATTAAAAATAAAAATGTATAAAATATTGCCCGTTTATTTTATATTAATTTACTTTCTAGAATTTTATTACACGAATAGCAAAAAGTAAGATATTAAACGTCAAACGCCATGTGTATATACATATACCCTTATGACATCGAGAGAATAATGGCAGTGCACATCGTATATACATGTTTTGTATATGTGAGAGTATGTACGTATGTATAAGAATATAAAGAGGGGTAGAGAAGAAGGGATAGAAGGAGAAGGAGAGAAGAGTATATGGTGGGGTTGACTGAATTTCATCTAGACACTTATCTAAATTCTCATCTAACCTCCCCTATGTTCCTGTCTAATCGCCATGCACAACCCCCTCTCTTTTCATGTACGTATTTTCTATGAAAGGGTTAGAATGCAAAAGTGAACATAGTAAGTGGGGATAACTGAAGGAATAAACGTGGAGGGGACAACATTATACACATTCTCTCACAATTTCATCGACGTTGAATGCAAGCGCACGATATTATTACGGGTGGGGTGTATTGTACGTATACCAACCCTTAATAAATGCGCCATCGAGAAATGCGCAATGAGGATATAAAATTTTGACTTGAAAGGCAAATTGTAAAATTAATATGTATAAATAATAAAAATAATTAATGAATAAACAGTAGTTAACTGTGAATAATAATTTAGTAATATTGATTAATTATTGTTGATTATATTAATTATTATTATTTTTGGTTAATTTTGATTTTATTATGGTCAAAGTTTTGAAGTATAATTTGATTATATTTTACGCTTGGAGATATTGTAAAAATGTGGAAATTATTGTTTACGGTAATGTTATTATGTTAACTGGATTTAGTTGATCTCTTGTGTCAGATTTTATATTATTACAGGATTATTAATTTAGTTATCGGATTATTGATAATTTAATTTATGGATGTAAATCTGTATGAGTTTATTTAAATTCTCGGTGGTATTGTGATTGACAGGGAAAAACAACTGCTTCTTAAATTCAATTCATATCAAAGACCAAAAACCGGTTATTTTTGATTTTATGTATAAAAAAAAATTCATTTTTAACTTTGAAAACTAAAAAATAAAATTTGCTGAAGCAAATAAATTTATTCAATTGAATCAAATATATATTTTAAACAATTATTATTAACTTAAACTCACTGTCTTTATAATTCAAATAATTTATCTAGTCTTAACAATTTATAGAAACATTAAAAAAAAATATACAAATATATTTATTAATTTCTCTATTCATAAACTTGATAATTTCGTTTAATAAATTATTTATAAACCGTGGCATATTACTATTGAATCATTTTTTATTTATATAATTTATAATCAATATGTATATTAGATAAATAATATCAAATATTTTCGATGCTCAATCAAGTGATTTTTCCCTTAATAATTTCTTATGCTAATTAAGATCCAGAAATAAAATGTGACAATGCAAAATAAAAAGCGCCGACTGGTTCGGTAGAGACATCAAGCGACGTAGAGTTGAAAGAATTCATGTGTGTATAAATAAGGTGGTGGTAGCAAAGGGTAGAAAAGGTGAGAAGTAAAGAGAAGCCGTTATATCATGTGCGCGCGCAACGATTGAGGGTAGCAAAATGTAAAAAGGCGCCGCCAGGGTAACTCGCTCAATAATAATGCTCACGATGTGTGGCGCAAGCGCCTTCATTTTGTTTTTCCTATATATGTACACTCTAGAACTCCAGGCATTCATTTTTCCAAGATGGCTACGAAATGAGAGAGAGAGAGAGAGAGGGTGAGACAAACGAGTTCGCTCGCGTTGTCGGTAACTAGTCAGTCTCAAAGGGGGTGCGTATACTTTGGACGTTGCCTGCATTGTCGACCATATAGAAGACTCTGCAGTCTACAAAATGTGTTTGAAATAATTCGCGCAAATAGTTTGCCACAAGGCAGCGCTGTAAGTCATTTCTTTTTTTTTTTCTAATTTTTTTTTTTTTTTTTTTCATTTCATTTTTGGAGAGTTCACTTGCACATACCAGACTGAATAATTTAAGAATAATTCAATACTAGGTTGAAAACAATATTCTTCTTATTATGAATTAATTACTATTTATATTTATTATTTATTTATATTTATTTTTATATTTATTATTTATTTATGTTTATTTTTATATTTATATTTTTAATTATATTTATATTTATATTTATATTTTATATTTATATTTATATGTCTGTTTATATTTATATTTATATTTATATGTCTGTTTATATTTATATTTATATTTATTATTAATTCGATTATCTAATGATAGTTTTTTATTTTTTATAGTTCGTTACATTTATTTATTTATTTTTTTATTTATTAATATTATTACGTTTAAGAAGCGATATTATAAATTAATTAAAGAACGAGAATATATTATATATTCTGAAAAGAAAATTTGATTGAATGCTGCAATTTTATAATGGGTATACTGTATTAAAATTTAATGAAAAAAACGAAAAATTACTTGACATGAATTTTTTGATTTATTTTTTATTTATTTATTCATTCAATTTATTTTTTCCAGAGCAATTATATATATACAAACGTTTTTAATGTCTTTATACGTCTATATACAAACATATACCGTAAATTATACTAATATAAAAATTCATTCAACAATTAACAATTCCATTAAATATTGTTTTTTTCATTTTCATTTATTTAAGAAAAATTGTTTTCCATCGAAAAAAAAAATCCCTTCTTTCAATTAACTAAGAAAAAAAAAAGAAAAGAAAATAAATAAATAAAACACTTATTTAATAAATAAAAAGAAACAAAAAATTTTCCAATTGACATTATTAATTTACTTACCCGCTTTTCATCACCAATAAAAATCCCAACTTCCCCATACACACATTAATATCTACACCCATGTGTACATGTAAATCATCTCACACAGCTGAATAATTATTTAAAAGTACGAATAATTATTTAAATAATTTTACTCCATCTACAAATGTGTATTTACAAATAACATAAATATCCACACTATAAAATAAATAACTGTACATATAATTACATGTCTTAACTCCTTACCTCAACAATACCGTCTGTCACATATACATATACATTAGGGTGGCGCAAAAAAACCGACTTTTTTTTTTTTTTGAGTCTCGAGTAAAAAAATGTTAGTTTTT
>JAQQBS010001422.1:6493864-6542968 GCA_030347275.1 Microctonus aethiopoides | reverse complement strand
CAAAAACTAACATTTTTTCACCCGAGACTCAAGAAAAAAAAATAGTCGGTTTTTTTGCGCCACCCTAATATACATATAAAAGCATATAAGTACATAGATATACATAAACGCAAAAAATTTGGGGAACTTTGTAGAGATTAAAAAAAAAATAAATAAATAAAAAAATAAAAAAACGTTGTAAAGTTAAGCGTCGAGTATTTTTAAATCGTGCAACCATAGCACCACCATACTGTAAGTTACATATACATATATACATAGATATTAGAAGCATTTTGGGTGAATAGCGCGTGGTGGAAAAACCGATTTAACGAGGGACCAAGTATACATAGCAAGAGAAAGTATGTATGTATAATATGTACATAGACAATTGGTGTGAGTTTTTATGCCTATCGTTGTAGACGCTCCCTCTGTGCTCGCGTGCGCAGATTAGGTTTAACGGCCTTAATTTTAAAAAATTGCCACTGGGCAAAAACGTTTCTGTTTCACTGCCCAGAGGGACGCAAGTTACGAATAGTGCGCGCGTATTCAGCCAACCCTCATGCGTCGCACATTACAGGAGGGACAAGGTGGTTGGTCACCACATGAGGAGGGACTAAGAGAGAAATACATGTAGAAGGTTATAGCAATGAGAATATGTGGCACAGGATTGTTGGTGGATTGATGTAGAATATTTGAAACATTTTTAATATATTATTAAAATTTTGTATTTTATTTATTTTTAATATCATTTTTTTTTTCTATGGTTTGAAAAATTTATTTCGTTGTTTTTATTTATGTTTTATTGGGTATGTGTGTATGTAAAATGTTTGGGTTGATGGGAATAATATTAAGTATTTGTATAATTGGTAAATTTGATGATGATAATGGAGAAAATTTTTTGAATAAAAGTTTTTGTAGTTGTGTAATTTTTTTTTTTTTGCTTTGTGTAATTAATTTGACGTTATCGTCTGGGATATAATTAGGATGTGAAAAGTGTATGATGCTCTGATGGGTAGGTATTTTTATATGAATTCTAGACTTTTGTGTTAAATTACAGCAAATATGTGTACGTATATATTTTATTTTATTCGTCCCCAATGTGAACGTGTGAAAGGAGTTGTCAGAATATGTGGGCTTTGATGTGAGTTTTCCAAAAAATTCCTACACAAATATATATAGAAAATGCTGAGTGGAGAGTGAAGAAGCTGGACAAAGGCACATGGAACGAAATGAAATAAAAATAAATAAAAGCAAATTGCGAGAGAAATTTTTTTTCGCAATAAAATTCACTATGAGCAATGCTTAGTACTTGTCTATCTGACTACACTACACTTTCATTATTTCAATGTTCTCTCATGCAATTGCTCAACTAAAATATTACTATGAATTATCATACTCTGACGAAATTAAAGGGTTGAATATTTTATGTTAGGGAGAATGCCATGGGGAAAAAATAAATAAATAAAATAAAATAAAATAAAATAAAATAAAATAAAAAAATAGAGAAATGTTGAAAAATAATTTTTTTAAATGTATTCCCTCTTGTCTTTCACTAAAACTCTGCATATATTCTATTACACATCCCTACATATACAAGTGCAATATAAATGAATTCAAATTTATCCCATATAAAAATTAAAATCAAAATAAGAAATGATAAAAGAATTTTTTTCTGTAAATAAATTCTTTCAAGTATCTAAATAAATTTTTTACAAGTGATAATAAACACGCACAAACTTGTTTCATCATATATCCCACAACATCATCGTCTTCAGTGCAATGTCCAACGTGTCACTTCCGGGATCATTCGCTTCATCCGCCCCTGTTTAATTTATTTTTCTTTTTATTCCCCATTGAACTTTTTCAAATACCTTTTATTTATTTTTTATTTTTTTCCAACCAATTTTTCCCTTTCTTTCTCTCCTAAATATATTTCTCCGTTTGTGTTTCAAACATTTCCCCCCCTACCACTTCTCTTATTTCTACACACGCGCATATTTATAAATACCCAAACCTATACACAAATATAAAAATATACACATCTACATATAAACTCACGTTCTAATAATTTTTCTTTTTCAGCGTCTGCGCAGCCACGCCCACGGATGCAATGGCGGCAGTTGAAATTCGTCGCGGGGGCGGCAACCTTTCCTCCCGCACCTGCGTCTTTTTCTCCGCCGTTGCCAGGCGCATTTTTACCTCCACTTTTCATACTACCTCTTTCTCTCTTACTCAAACACACCCTCTATCTATCTCTCATCCCCATTATCTTTCACACACAAACACACACTCCTTCATTCCTTTCCCTCTCCATTTACCAAACCTACACCCTCACCTCTTTTACATTTCATTTATATCTACAGTTTACGCTACGTATTATCCATGAGTGTGTATGTGTAATGGTTTTTCGCCGCGCTCATCGTGCATTCTCTCTACAACTTTCATCTCCCCCACCTTATTCGATACAGCGTCGCGCGACGTACGTGAGACGTTTTTTTTTTTTTTTTTTTTTTTTTTTTTTTTTTTTTTTCGCTCATTTCGAAACTCTTTTGCGCATACACCCTCTTTCCCAGGGGTGTATTTTAAGAGGACTTTTCATACGAGGCCCCGGGCGCATTAACATTGGTATAATGTATATTCTCATATGTATATATTTATATTTGTCCGACCCTATACTGAGTCTATCTACTGCTGCAAAGTATATAATAGCCAAAGGCGAGTATATAGGTGCATTAGTGTACATATGTAGGAAATATATGATACGTATTAGAGATTGAGGTAATATGAAACCTTTTGTAAATTTTAATATTTTATTTTAGACACTTGAAATTTTTTTTTTTTATAGGCGAATTTGTTTAAAAATGAAAAATGAAATTGTTTGTGGATAGAAAAATTTGTATGGGTTTGGATTAATTTTGAGTGCAGATTTTGTTATTAAATATTAGAGTATTTATTAATGATTATTTTTGGGTAGTTTTTAGTGGATATTATGCGTCGTTATGTATAATAAGGAAAATTTTGTAGTTTAAAATATGCAAATATAAATATTCCACTATGTCCCACCCTTTGTGGATCTATATATGTATATATGTGCATCTCATGTTTATATTCTGGTTATTTCAGGGTAATTCACAAGGGGATACTCGTGAGAGAGAGAGTTCGATGTTGAACATAAAATAATATTTTTATTTTTTTTTAAACATTGTCGCTTTTTTTATTTTTTTATTTTTTTTTTTGTGAATCCAAAAAATCTAGGAAAAGAAACGGAATTTCTTTATTAAAATAAAAGTACAATTTATTAGATAATAATATGGCTTATAAATAAATACAAAATATTATGTCAGTAATGATGAAGAGTCTTTAATTATTATATTGTTAATGAGACTATTATACGTAGTTAATTAATTGTTATTCAACATTTGTAACTGTAAATAATTATATAAAAATGTAATTTATTTATTGATACTACCTACAGCAACAAATAAAATTGATAATATTATTAAATAATAATTATAGAATGTCAAGAATAATTTTTCAAATAAAAAATATTCAAATATAATAAACAAATGATGAAGAGTCTTTAATTATTATATTGTTAATGAGACTATATTATACATAGTTAATTAATTGTTATTCAACATTTGAAACTGGAAATAATTATGTAAAAACACAATTTTTTTCATTGACACTACCTACAGTAATAAATAAAATTAATAATATTATTAATTAATAAATGTAGAACGTCAAGAGCAATTTTTCATATAAAAAATAATCATATTCTCATTCTTCATGTTCCCCTGTGTAACCCAAAAAATCACAAAATAATCATCAATCAAAAGTACGAAAAAAAAAAAAAAAAATCATTTTCTATTTTAATGACATGACGAAATTAAAAAAATTATCGTGCATTGTCAGGGCATGTTAGGTATTTTATTTACAGGTACATGCACGGATATACATATATTCCAATGGCATGGCTCTGTTGACTGTCCCGGACATTTCTTTGTTTACAAATATCTTCATATGCATTAAACATATATTTATATATATTTATGTAAAATTTGTAAAGCATCCCCTGTACTACAGAGGGTGGAGATAGCAATGGCACAACAAGAGCGTATATGTTAGGGCGCAATGCACTATATGTATACACGTCCAATACATGCAAGTGCGTATAGAGAAAGAGAAAATGCAGCAAAATATATCCAGTGCACCAACGATGCAAAATTTATTTACATATATTTATATACGCATATATATATATATATATGTTTATAAATGTATTTATGTTAGCGTGCGGTGGATCGACACTGCTATACTACCTACGTATTGTTCCTTCAAATATTAATATTGATATAAATATTTTATATAGAAATTGATGAATTGAGAAAAAAAAAATTTTTGGAGTTTTAATTAAATTCTTATTTCGATGGTCAATAATAAATATTTAATAACTGCTGTTGAATATTTTGTTGATGTAACAAGACACTGATTTTAATGGTTTTGAATGGTAGATTGAATAAATAAATATGAATTATTATTAATTATATTTTATTTTGGATTAATTGAATCAATTTGGTGAATTTTCAATTAAAGTTTATTTTATTTTATCCATATTTTTTTTTTTTTTTTGGTTTATGTCTCTTAGTTGATGATTAACTGAAAATTGGTCGTATTTGTTCAAGAAAATGTTTATCTACGTTAATGTTTTATTAGCCAAAGAATTTTGTGGCTTTGCAAAAATTAATGACTTTTATTTTTTTATTTATTTATTTATTTTTTCAATCTTTTATACCTAATAAATCCGGCTGCTGGTGTTTTAAAAGCATCAGCGAAAGCCCATCAGTTGCAAATATGATGTACTCAACAGGCGCGTATCTTGTTTCGGATACAATAAAAATAAAAATAATAACAGCGAAATAATAAATAAATATAACAAGAATAAAAATATAGGAAAAAATATTTTTGTAACTCTGTACAATCCGTAAAATGTTTATTGTTTATATTTTATGCCTTTTATGATATCAATTTCACAAAAATATTTTCTTCAATAATAAACATCAATATTAATAATAATTCTTTCATCATATTTATCATTACTCTTCAAATAAATAAATAAATAAATAAATAAATAAATAAATAAATAAATAAATAGAAATTATTTATAATACTTGACGAGAGAGAACAGCAAACTTGCTACGAGCCTGTCATAATTTTCGCGCTTTTACGTAAAAGCGTCAGATTTTCTCGAGGTTGGCTTTACCCGCGAGGAGAAATCGCGCTTACTCCACAAAACTTCTCTCCTCTTCACTATTATTCACCTCTTGATTATTCTCCTTTATTTCCATATAGAAATATCGTTTCGACACTGCTGTATATGTCTGATGGAGAATTAAAATATCGAGATAAAAAATATACAATATAAGTAAAGAAAACATTGATGAGAGGGGCGAGGATCGCCTCGAAGTAAAATAATGGAGATAAATAAAAAATAAAAAATAAAAAATAAAAAATAAAAAATAAAAAATAATATGTATGGTGTAAGGGAAAAAGGAAGCTGTGGAATATGACGCAAGTCAATCGTGCGTCTCTTAATAGAAAAGTGGGGTCGATTTATGGGTTATAGGTAAACTGCACATGGTCGTTCTCTTTCCCTCTCTATATTTCCATTCATTTTATTTTTTTTTCTTCGATCCACTGGCTCTATGGCTACACGTACAGGCAAACAAACACCATCTCATCGCTCTTCCGCACTATCAACTCTCTCGCAACCTCCTCCCCAATGGAATACACACGATTACACGACCCGGAGATATCACTCGATTTTTTATTTCATCTTTCCACCGGCGTCTGTAAGCATATATTCACACGAAAATAAAATTTTTTCTCACTATATTTTTTAAAAATTTTTTTTATTTCATTATTTAGTTCAGGTATGTATGAACGCATATATCATGACGTCAGTATTTACAAATGCAATATACTTTTTTTCAATCTATTTTAACGGCTTTCAATACTGTATTTATAAGGCGCTGATTGGATGTATAATTTTATTTTATAATGACACTCAGACGAATTAGTTGAAAAGACCGATCGAAAGGACGAAATGAAAAAAAAAAATAAGGGAAATAATTGGAAGTAAATATATTCATTTGAAAAATAAAAAAATGTATAATAAATATATGTTATGTAGACATTAATATATATGTATATCTATATGTTTAATGCGTGTATGTCGAGCGTGCAAGAGTTGCACAGGACTATAAATATTCAGTGTACAGCATAAACACTATACAAATCTTCTGGATGAATATTCGCATTTATAAATAAATTATATATATTCAAATGATCATAATTTTTCTTTCATTTCTTTCATTTGTTGAGACTAGTTATATACATTCTACACTGAAATACAAAATTAGTTGAAGCAATTAAATTTATTATATCAAAGTAAATCTTTATTTTAAATAATTAATATAATAATTTGAAATAAATTTTTTAAATGATTATTTAAATGCTGTATTAAAATTTCGGAAAATTATTGGCAATCTATACGAATTAATCTAATGGTTCTTATAACTAATCAAAATTATTTTCATAATTATATATTATTTTTTTTTAATTTTAATCTCTGATGTATTTAAAAAGTTGTCATGATTAAAAGCGATATCGCAGCAGTGTCCAAATGTTTTAAATTTGAACATGGAGTTTTTTTTTTGTTTCATTTATATACATGTATGTATGTATGTATGTATGTATGTATGTATTTTTTTTTTTTTTTTCGTTCATCAGAAGGTCGTTTGAAAGATACGAGAAGGGCGATAGGATTGAGGTGAATGAGGGGAGAAGAGGAGACAAGTACCTAGGAACCAAGAGACGGTCGATAGGTGGACACGGTCCAGCTCGATAAGCCACGCAACCCTACTCAATATGTATGTATATTGTGGCAATCAACGCTATTTGAATATCCCGTGGAAATAAAATACATTTCAAGAGTTTTGTAAATAAATAAAGAATGTGAATTTTTATTTTTTTGTTTTTTTTTTTTTTTTTTTTTTTTTTTTTTTTTTTTTTTTTTTTTTTTTTTTTTTTATGAAGAAGATTAATTCTTCATACACTAAACTGAAAAATTGAATGATCAAATAAATTATAGGAAATTTATTCTAGTTTCCAAAACTGTCCTTTAATTCTTTGTAGGATCATTTGTCGCTGAGATATCGATGATTGAAGACAAAAGGACCCTTTTCCATTAAAAGTTTCATATTTCAGAGAAAAATGGTCGTATTGAGGTTTTAAAAAAACGAAATTGAAGCTGAATAAACAAGCTATCTAACCCAGTTGATGGATTAGCTAAAAAAAAATTTTCCTAAGTTCGTGGACTCAAAAGAAAAAGACACAAAATTTGCAAATTTTTTTTTTCACGCTATTTCTCAGGATCATGTAATAACCGTAAGTCCTAAAATTTTTTTGCCACAAGGTCTGAAAACTAGAGACTCAGAGCTTCAAAATGCTTTTTTTAGAAACTCGATACGACCATTTTTTACTGAGATACAGCCTTTATAAAAAATAAATAGACCAAACCTAATTTTTTGGTTTAGTGTATTTATTTCAATGCAATGAAAAATAATATAATAAAAAATGAGTTGCATTGAATTTATAATTTCCAATGCTTTTTATCGTATGAAGAGTATATATGTATATGTATATACAGACAGTGAGGATCGAGAGAATGGAACGTACATATGTATTCACTGACGCGTTTGAGATTTAGAAGCCACAAAATACAAAAGCTTGAAAACAAATTTTTACTTTAAAAATATTTTCTGATATTAAACAATATACTATAAAAAACTTTGTGTAATATATTATTATAATCTATTTCCAAATTTAATATGGGAGATTATTATTATTGTGTATATTATAGAGAGTTATATAAATAATAAATAATAAATAAATAATAAATGTAATTTAATGTGAGACATTAAAAAAAAAAAGTTTCAATTCGCATTGAAAAAATTTAACGGATGAAGATAATGGATATGAAATTTTCCTGCATCTTTATGGTGTACACTGTGTGTGCATTATATCTTCTTGCAATATTTTATGCCATGTACACCCAGATGAAATTGGAATCCGACAATTTTTATTTTTTTTTCCTGCCTATTTCGCT
This sequence comes from Microctonus aethiopoides, assembly GCA_030347275.1. Lineage (NCBI taxonomy): Eukaryota > Metazoa > Arthropoda > Insecta > Hymenoptera > Braconidae > Microctonus > Microctonus aethiopoides. The sequence continues at coordinate 6,534,819 of JAQQBS010001422.1, read as the reverse complement.
CAACATTTTATTCGCAAATGTCGTCACTGAATACGAAACGCATAGAGTAAACCTCTCGCGTTCCCACTATGTGTGTGTGTATGTTTTTTTTTTTCAGAGGAGGGAATGACAGAGTGGAGAGAATGAGAGGAGAGAACATCCGCAGCTTCGAAACGTGCATCACCGCCGTCACGTAATTTTCGCGAGCGTGACTTCTGCGCTTGCCGGAAAGCTCAACCGGTTCCACGGAACGTGCATCTGCCTGCATATGCAGGGGAAGTGATGGAATGAAATGGATCACAATTTTATTTTATTTTTTTTTTACGTTTTGTATTTTCATGAATTCTTGATACACGCGTTGTCTCCGTTGCCAGAGTTGGAATGTCATTTTTAACGACATAATGAAAGTAGTCAAATTATTTAGAAATTTTAATCAAGTGAACAAAATTTAACTTATAATCGCAAATATCTTCAACTGTAATATTAAAAGTTTGGAAAATTAATGGCGTTATTCTGCGTGCCAAAATCTCTTCATTTGTTTTTTATTCTACTTTAGTTAGACATTAAAAAAAAAAAGAAATGATAAATTCAATTAATTTTTGTAAATGAATGGAAAAAATGAAAAAAGAGAATATTTTACTTAAAAAAAAAAATAAGTTTATGCTCTATTTATTATTTTGGATTATTTCCATTAGTAATGATCGACCGTGTGGTAAAATAGCAATACCATGACCTTCAGTTTGACATAATTACATGAAAGTCCAAGCAGCTAAAACCATAAGTAAATGATAAAAAAAATTGTCACCGCGAGAAGTAACGAATAAACCAGTAGTATAAACATTGTATTGGCAGACCGTTGCCAATCTACAAGAGACAGGACATCTCTAGTATTTTTTGTGGCTATTTATATATTCGATTATCAACAGAATCATGTACACAATGTATTCCAAGCATCAGCAACACACATAAAGACCATATTTATGATTATCACCAATAACTATAATAAAATATTTCATTTTTATTCATAATTAATTCAAATTCGATCGTCATTAATTATCAATTAAACACATTCATTAATATTTAATATTTCATTTTCACCTCTGTGGCTATAACAATATCCATTGTTATTATCTCTCCTCATAACTAAAAGTGTAACAAAAATATTTTTATCAATCTTTTTATGTCAAAATTCAATAAAAATTCTTTTAACAATTTTCCTATTCTTCGTCAATTTTTCCAAATGAATGAACCTTCAATTATGCAGCTTGAATACATGAAATTTATAACAATACATATTATAACTTTACAATCATTAAAATACAAAAAAAAAAAACCGTAAGATTTTCATAATTCGACAAATAATATAAACTAAGCTTTTCGCCTCATTCACAAATATATATTCACGAGAATATACAAACTGGAAATATGAAAAGGACTTAGAGAGGCTTAGAAAGCTCTACATACACACCAAAACATAAAATTTTCCCTGGGTATTAATTCACAAGTCAATTCAGAGTAAAATATCAAATCGTCATATACATATATTATAACATCAGAAAAGTATCCCGGACGATAGTTATCAAAATTTCTCATACTATTATAACATTAAACCAGGCTTTCCTCTCACATCTCAATACACGGCAACACCGCATAACCCGTTGGTCAATTCCCTCGAGATACTTGGCCACCAGTAAAAACAGAAAGCAATAGAAGTATACTTTAGCAGCAGCAGCAGTAGCAACATTACTACTAGTATTCCTAATAATAATAGTAGTAATACTATTCGTTACATAGAGATAATGGATATATACTTTACTTATATACACATAGCAAAGGTAAAAGCAGTAAGAGATATAACTATACCAAAAATAGAAAGAGAAAATGAGAGAATACGAGGTCAACATACAGAAAGAGAAATGGAAATGCGTTAGTATAGTTGAATAGTATATGCAAAAGAGAACGTTGAGGCGGTGGCGTTGGCGGCAGCAGTAGTACCCAAACACGATCGTGATGCTGCAGAGAGGCGAGGCGAGTATAGAGCTTGCACACACAGACACACACACACACACATCGGGGGTTGATGTTCGGCGTGGTTCTGAAAACGGGGGAATTGTTAGAAGGGCCGGCCGGAGGCCACACACAGGGTGGGTCATTTATTTTCCCTCTCCTCTTCTGTTCGTCCAGCATAATTTATCGCGAGGATTTTCACGAAAGCACGCAGAGCACCACGATAAAGCGCAAAAGGGTGAGGCACTATATAGATGTATATGTATATAATGGGCAAATATATATATATATGTATTAATGTGGGTGGTATGGAGGTTGACGGAGAGAAGAAGAGGTGGAGGATACGGGTAAAGGGGTTGCGAGGAAATGCGGGGATATATGTTGGGCCAGAGATGAGGAGAAATACCCGAAAAAAAAATATAAAAAAAAAAAATAGGAAGCGAGACGTAAAGGCGGGTAGGAAAATCTACCGAATATGTATAGAAGTTAATATATACATTATGTATATAGGAATCTGTGGGTATATGTGTGAGTATACGAATTAGAGGACGCCCAAAATTGCCCTGCGAAAGCAAAAATTATATGGCTAAAAATAGTGAATAGATTAAAAATGAGAGAAAAATAAAAAGAAATAATAATTATTAAATTTATTTGAATTAATTTGAATAATTATTTTATATAATGTGTTATATTGTATATTGTTTATGTGTGTTTGTTATATGAAGAAAGGTAAAATATATTGCGGGAGAATATTTATTATAACGATGCATGCGGAGAGAAGACTTTGATCGGGAAAAGAATGTAGAGAAAAAAAAAAATAAAATAACCGATTATCTCGTTATGATCGCCATGTGTATGACGAGAGGTAAATGGATAGATAGGAGAGAGAGGGTGAGATAGATATAGAGGAAGTGTAAAAGAGTGGGAGAATATATGACGAGTATCGAAAGTGGCAGAATTCGATAACCGTTACGCGAATATAGGAAGAGTAGGAAATATATATGAACATATGTATAGAGATATTTTGTGTAAATGTATTTGTATGTATCTGTATGAATGTAAGAGGGATGAGTATATTGAGGTGTGAGAGTTAAGCGTCAAAGGCAGGCGTTGCAGTCCCCGTAACCGCGTTCCGTGATCATTGATTTCCGCTCTTGTCGAACATAACTCAATTCAAGGGAAATGGGTAAACAAAAGTCATCTTTCGAATGTTAATATCTTTACATTATTTATAATCATTCAGCAGGACAATAAATATTATGAATAAATAATAAAAGGAAAGAATAATATATAAACCAAGGTTAATATATTTATTTTATATTTATATATTATTCACAAAACTAAAAGTGAATATTATAAAATATTATAATTTAATTATTGAGCTTTGAATGATGAAAATTATCTTAAATATTTCATTAATTATTTTCAAGTAATTTTCATAAGTACATTAAATTAAATTTAAAAGAAAAAAGTATAGAAAATATTTAAGGGATGTTATTTGGGAATTGATCCTTGACTGTAGCTGAAATAAACTCGACGCCATCGTCCGCTTAAAAGTTGCGTACTGCGCACACGTCGCACACACAAATCTTTCTCTCATATCATAGAGTATTACACATGTGTATGCAAACACGTTAAGCTTTTTTCTCGCTCTTTCTCATTTTCAATCTAGCTCTATTCCCGTCACGATACGACGGTATATATGTATATAGTGAGGGGGTGCAAGCCACCCTTTTGTTACCTCAGAGGGGAAAAATACACCGACGAACGCCAACGAACGAAAGGGGCGAAAAAAAAATACGCGCGAGTTTGGATTGGCGCGTACATTTATGCAGGTAGGGGTAGCTCAACTTCTATCCCCTTTTATCCTTGTTCATCCATCCCCCTGCTCGCTTCCACCCTCGCGCGCACTTCAATTCCCGCCATTCTCTACATCCGACGCCGCCGCGCCATCGTATTATATTCTATACCTAAAATCCACATTTTCTCTTCACTCTTTCACCCTCTCTCAATCCCCCATTTCGCCTTCCTTTCTCCTATGTGGAAATTATCAAAAGGGGTCTACGGGCGCGATTCCGAGCGTCAGGACCTTAAATACACCCCTTCATATAAATGAAAGGAAAAAAAAATAAATAAAAAGTTAAATAGAATAAAATGAGAATTTTCTAATGCAATTATTTATATTCGTGTTTAATATTTATAAAGAAATGTTGAATTCTCCTTTGTTTTTAGTGATGGTGATAATCGAAAGGTCACGTTTATTATTAATATAACCGTGCAACTAATTGAAATTATCCTCAGGTGTTGATACAAGTGCTATTTTATGTATACACTGAAATATTTTTTCAGAAAATCTTATTAAAAATCCTAACATGAGTTTATATTTATTTATTTATTTATTTATTTATTTTATATTTGAGTTAATTATTTAGATATGATACAGTAAATCATATGGCAATCTTTATTGAATCTGACGTATAATTATAAATATTTATAAGTAATTTATAAAATAAAAGAATATGGAAATGTTAAAGGGAAATTATCATCGATTTATCCCTTACGGAAATTCGCGTTTACTGTCCTTTCATTGACATTCCGGTATATACAATTGTATCCATAGTGTGTTCGATATTGCCATCACATGTATATAATTTACTGTACAGCTGCTCTATATACAGACAGTGAGCCTCAACCATATACATCTAAACATATGAATTACATAAACGAAGAAGAATTTTAACTTTATTTGGTAAATTTATTTTATCATTTTTATTTTTTTATTTTTATTGATAAGCCGAATTTTGTATGATTATAATTTTCGAAAGAATTTTATATATGATACTAGTAAATATTTATTAATATATTACTTACACGATAATACAATTTGAGGATCTGGTTTATTAATAAAAAAAATATTAATTGAATTATGACAAACAATATTTCAGATATAATTTTTTTTAGTCTTTGAGATACTGATGTTGTATTCGAATATGCACTCGAAATATGATTAAGTGGTCATATAAATCATTGCAACATGTGACAGATGCAGCAGCAGCTGGTTTAATTGATTTACAAATCGATATATTCAATAATTATCTTTTTCTTTTTGTGTACAGGTCGCGTTTATATATTATTAATTTATTATTTATTTTATTTTACTAATCATTGGATTTCATCATACAATTATTTATGTGAAGATAAAAATGAAAAATATTTGTTTATTTAATTTTAACTGGAATATTTTTGTTGAATGATTTCTGAATATTGAAATATTTTTATTTGGTTATTTTTTGTTTGCTTTGATTTTCTGTAATAATTTACCGTCATTGACGAATGTCAAATATCATTCGTGCTTTGGAAAAGAGCAAATGAATTTCAGGATTAATCATTTTTTAATTAATATTCATTAAATGATATTTTGCTTTGTATTAATTTTTATTGAATATTAATTTATATTAGGAAATTCATTTGGAAATATTTTTTTCAATTTATACTCGAGTTTGATTGGATAAAATTATTCATTTACAAATTTTTAACACATGTTAAACAATTAATTATTAATAAGAATTGGAATTTATTCAAAAGAAATAAAAAATGGTTTAAAGTAAATTGTTAAAAATAATTTTCATGAGTGAATAATAATTCAATTCGAATTGAAAAAAATATACTATCAATGTGAATAAAATTAAATGAAAAAATAGATAACTAAATATGTAAATATCATAAAAAATTACTTCACCATGTTCGAAAAATTATCGTAAATATACAGACAGTGTCATCGTATTTACATATATACATGCATACAATTTAGGAAATTCTATACAACAATTGCACAGCAACACAAATTTTTGTTACCTTACAATGCAATGAGAATAAAATTAAATATTAATGAATACACGGTTACTCGTGCCTCAGTGCTTTTAATGCAAATGCATATACAGACTGAGACAGAAAGAAACGAGAGAATAGAGATATAAAATTCGTTGCGTCATCCATCCAAGCATTCAGTCTATGTGACGAAAAAGAGGAATAAAAAAATACGTAGGGAGACGAGAATAACTGGGGGAAAAAAAAAATAACGGGAAAGAAATGTAACAGAAGAGAAAATGAGAACGAGAGACAGATACAAATAAAAAAAAAAATATTATTCACGAGACAAAGAACATGAAGAAAATATAAAATGTACATATAGTTACATTTTGTATCTATTATTTATTCAAAGTATAATACAACAGTGACAATTAATAATTAATTGTCCTAAGAAATATCCACGGTCGAGATAAAAACAAATCTCAAAAGAAAATAAAGCTCAGTCAGACAAGTGTAATTTTTAAACATCAAGACATTTCATAGCCAGCGAAATTTGGCGGGAAAAACTAATGTCTTGTCAATATAGATATACACACACATATGTATATTATACCAATACAAAAATACGTATATGCATGTGGCAGGAGACACGCGACGCAATATATCACGTTGTCTCGGTGGGGAAAAAGAAAAATAAAAATATGGAAAAAAAAAAATAATTCTCACCGCCATTCTATATACACGTCAATGTAGGGGTAGTTTTTATTTCCCTCTCTAAATTCACATTTTAAGCTACCTCCCACTACTTCAACAATTTCCCCCACTGTATTCATCCCCTCTCATTCTTGAAAATAATTTTTTTTTCTTCCTTTTTCGTTTTTTTTATTTATTTGTTTATTTTTTTTTTCTTCTTTCTCGTTTGTTTTTGCGCATCGACAGTGGGGAGAAATTTCATCCATTTCTCTTGCTCTCATGTATGTTCATGCCTGCTACTAACGTCACATCAACGTTTACATATATATATACACAGTCGTATCGTTTAAGTAGGGGAAAGAATGAAACAATGGAGAGAGGGTAATTTTTAAAGCGTCACTTGTGGGAAAAATAAAAATTAGAGAAAGGGGCATGGACAATTGGTTGCTTTGGTGGATCGAAGTGAGACAAAAGTCAGACGACGACGCCGACTATAATACACATAAACACCATACCATGAGAATGAATAAAAATATATAAATATATGTGTATACATTTACCAAGAATGCAAATAAGGATTGAAGAGTGGGAAAATAAATTTTTCATATAGAATAAAAAATAAATAAATAAATTCGATGGCTGCTGTTGCCTGTTATGGGAGTAGAAATGCGTCAGAGGGAGAGTTTAAAAATCTATTGAGTCTCTATGGAGACTTCACGGTGAATACAGACATAAGAGAAAAATAGAAAGAGATAAATAAATGGTGGGAGATAAACTCTGAACGAGACGTGGAGAAATTTAAAGGGTGTTTTAGAAAAAGTGCCTGCAACATCCGAGCCCTCGTTTATTACCAATGCTCTCACATTGCACCTGTGCGTCAATCGTACTTTGCCACTTGAAGAGTATAAATAAGTTAGGATAAAAATAATGGAGGGAAAAAAGCAGAATGAAATTGAATAAAAAGAAGAAAACAACGAGAAATTTTATTCTCGAGCCAGACGTGCATTTGGATTAATTTTAACTCTGTCTGTGTATATGTATATATACCCGCATCATTTGTTACAATTTAAATATATTTTTCATTATTTGTATACGTCAGACAATATTAATTGTCTACAGGTTTAACAATTATTTAATAGTGGTTCATTAAGCAATTGTTTGATTCGATGGGAATTGATTAAAGACAGCGATGTACGTTCATTGGAATATTATTCATAGTAGTAGTTACAGGATGAAATAGTCAGACATATTATAAAGAGATTGGGATGTCGTTGTATGGAAAAGAAAAATATATTTAATTGTTTTATTTTATTTTTCTATGTTTATTTTATTTGATGTTGCTTTAATAAATGGAAAATTATCGTTTATTATTATTGCAGAGATGAATTTATATTTATTCATTTGGTGGAGTAACAAAGTAGACAGGTGAAATATTATTTACATGTGTTTATGAGTTGGTTAAAAAATAGTTATTATGTATTTATTTTTATTAGAGATTGTTAAGTGTTTTGTAGTATGTTTAATATAAATGTGAATAATTTGTAATTAATTTTAATTGTAATTATTCGAGTGGGAAACTTCGTCTTTTACTAAACACAAAAGCAATTTGAGCTTTTGTGAATTGCTATCCGCCGGCACTTAACAGAAATAAATTGTATTTGAAAATCTCGTTAAAGTTCGTGTATTCCGAAACTGTAAAAATGTACAAGTGAACTTTTGGTAAATTTAATTGTGGTCGAACGTAACTTTCTTTTATATGCTGTCTATACCTTTGTTTGAGTATATATATGAATATATATACATGTATATTATATTTGGGGTTGTGGTCTAACAAGTCTACGAAAAAAGAAAGAAAGAGAAAAAGAGGAAATATTGAAATATAATTATGTCAGATAAAAATGGAAATGCAGAAAAAAAAAATTATTTTATTCAATTTAATGTAAAATAATTTTAGATATTTACAACATTTTTTTAATTATTATTTATTGATGATAATGTGCGTGAGAGTATATTAGCTGTATTAATTCTCAATATTTTTAGTTTGGATTATTTTATTTTAATCGAAAAATTATTCAAAAAAATAAATTTAAAATGATTCATACAAAATGAATGAATTCTTCGTTTTAGTTAATAAATTTCAAAATTCCTATTATTATATACATACAATACTATTGTTCCTTAATATTCACAAACAATCCTCTACATCCAACTAATGCTAAACAAGAAAAAATATTATTTAGTAAATATTCAAATGGAAAGATTGAATCCAAAAAAAAATAATAAATTATTTCTCCAAACAAATAAATAAAATCATTAATATAAAAAAAAAATTCTCTCCGATTTTTACCCTCACCCTCACCTTTTTTTTTCATATTGATTCCCCTTTTTCTCTACACCGCATATATTTACATGAATAATAAAAAACAGTCACATATCCATTTAATTTTTTTTATTCCGAAAATTCCCACATTTTCTCTAATTATCATAATCACACTCCAATACACAATTAACAATTTACTCTAACATATAAATATATTCATAATTTATTAATTATAAATATATTCATACACATATATGCAAGCAATTTCCTGATGTCAAAATTTATAACTTTGTTCTACCATTGTTAATGAATTTTTTTCCTTTTCCTCATATTTGTTTTTTATACATAAAAATATCAGACACCAGCGTACCAGTAGCAGCCGTTGCATGTCATTTCTCTCACGTTACGGACGAACAGACAAACACACTCATCTATACATATATATCCAAGCCCGGTCATCTAAACTTTTGGTGTAATTAGTTATAAATTTCATTTGCGTAGCCGTCGTAATAATATTCCGTCGGGGAGCTTGGTAACGGCCATGGAAAGAAGAAAGAACTGCTTTTGTGGCTGTTGTTAGCAACTTTATATGTATATATATATAAATAAAATGTAGTGGGATAAAAAAAAAACCAAGGGGTTGAGGGGAAAATGAAGGGAACGAAAGAGAGAAATAGTGATCTCGAAAGGGGTGGTTTTTTGAGGGAGTATAAAACCAATGAGAAATAGTGGGAGAATATTTTAAGGGGTAATGAAAGTAGGGAAAAACATGTTGGATAATATAAAGCGCAAGTGTGAGAAAATGGAGGGAATAAATAGTAGTAGTAGTGGTGGTGGTGGTGATGGTGATGGTAATGGGGAGGGAGAGTTGGAAAATCACCCTCGGCCACCAACGAACGAACGAACGAAACAAAACGAATGAGGGGATGAATTAAATGTATATATGTATATAAATATATATATATATATATATATATGTGTGTGTATTTGGATGAAAGAGTGTGCGAGAAATGGAGAAAATTCGAGAACCCCTATACGACGCGAGCTCAAGGGTGTATTTATTCGCGGGTGTGTGTACACGACATGACTGCACGTATACAGACAAGTACGCACACATATGCATATGTATATTTATATGTATATATGTATATATATATGTATATATATATAAAAGAGAACGGATAAAATTGGTGGGAGATGGCGGCCATTTTGTGAGTGAGGAAAAACACACGCCCCGAGATGGGGAACGTGAACACACTGCAGTCGTTGCCTACGAGCTTGCAAGAGAAAAAATATGTACATATAAAAATATGTATGTGTGTATATGTATTATATGTATATATGTATGTATGTATGTATGTGAAATAGGGGTAGGAAATGACGAAGAAGAGGAACGGAGTGGATTATGTGTTCCAGAGTACGCCAAGAGGTGGCGTAACTGTGAAGCAACTTTTTCTATTTTATATTTAATAATTAAAAAAAAAAAAGAAATGAAAATTTTATAATTTTGTTAATATTATGAGACTGTATTTTTATATGTTATTGAATGATGGATTTAGTTATGGATATAATGAATATATTACTCTATTTCTAATGTTTGTTAAATATTTTTGAGTTGATTTAGTTGAAATAAAAATTTATTATTATTAATATTCGGAATTTGTTTTTTTTTTTTTTTTTTTTAATAGTGCAGCTTTTATGGGAAAGGATTTTATATATTCTAATGAGTATTTTTTATGATAATGTTGCATTGGAGTTTTGGTATGATGTTATTATTAATAAAAAATAAAAAATAAATGATTTTTATTTTTATTTTTATTGATAATTTCGTTTGAGTGCACAGGGAAATAAAACCGATTATTGTAACATTTAATAATGCGAATTTATTGTGTTAAGTATAGTGATGTAGTATAAAATACGATGTATTATTTTCTCGTATTTCAGAAAAAAAAAATACAGTAAGTATTAAAAAATAAAAAAATAATTATAAATCTACAATATCTCTCATATCGAGTTACAACCACAAAACCATTGTGATTATATATCTATACTTGTAGTTGTACGTATTATATCGTGTATAACTTCATGCATATGACGAGGGATGACATTAGTTCAATTATAGAGTGCTTTCATCGCTCATTGCAATGACGACGTACAGCATTCAATTATATATTTATATATGTACCACAAAATGAGAAGTGACTGAAATAAATGTTGAATTTATTCGCAAAACCATATTAATTTTCAAACTGATGCTCTGTATTTATTTATTCATTCATTTTCTTCCTCTTCCATTCACTGCATTATATTTCAATATTTGATTAAACTTTCATCAAAAAAAAAAAAAAAAGGTATTAAAAAGAAAAGAATAAAAATAAACAAAAGAAATTTTTTTCTTTTTCATTTTCAATCGCAATCTCGTTGTTCTTATTTGTTATTATATCCTGTCAAGCGGACATTACTGATCTGCCGGGTCATCAGCGTCACGCGACCACATAGCGCCCCGATAAACAATGAAACCATGAATATGAAAATTGCTCGAACCCTCACACATATCCTCTTTCAACCACCGCACTCTGTTGTGTCTCTCATCGCTTTACCTCGTTGTTGCATGCTACGGTAATACACAAATACATTATCTACATACATACATGCATATAATATTACGGTGCCCCGAGTCATTGAACACGAAGATCGTTGGTGTTCAAACACAATGAGATTATATTCCACCACTTTTCATAATAAAAAAAAAATTAGGAATTAAAATGAATATAAAAAAAAAAATCAAATATTAAAATTTTAATTCGTCGACCATTAGAATTTGTATGAATAATTAATACCATTAATTTGAACTGATGATTCTTATTATTCCCTCCACATTCGTATGTAAAATAAATATATACATATGTATGTATTTATATTATTTATATATATTAATTGTGAATATATGTCTCCGAAATAGTAGTATATAATTACACGAAACAGAGTATTCAAAACTGAATCAATTGCGTACCCGGGAAAGGTTCGTTTGATGCCGATTGAATTGAGCCTCATGTGTCCGCCCTTAATACATATACATATATGCTTCGTTTCATCTCTCGTCAGATTTAACATTGAACAGAGAAAACAAAAGGGAATGAATGAAGGACATAAAGGTAAACAGAAATGTGTGTAGAAAAGAGAAAATGAGATATAGAAATTCTCCCTAAGAGATTTCTTCACGACGCAAGGGGTTCTATACGGAAAACAAATTTGACAACGAGTCAAAGAGACTGAAATACATGGATTATATTTATATACGTGTATATAAACTCTATCCATGTATTCGTTTACACATACACAATATACATTCATGTATATTCTGAAATATTTGCACAGATGTGAAATGTACGAAATGAAAATTCGACAAAATGCCGACGGACGTACGTTATTGCCTGAAGTCTTGTTGAAATGACGATAGTATCAGGCGTATACGAGTATATAGAGTGAAAAGGAAAATGTGTGACCAAAAAGGACGCAGAAATATAGTATAGTTACCAATGGTTTTTACACTATACATAAATGAAATGGTGGAAACGAAATATTTTCATCTCTCTTTATTTTTTCCCTTTCTTCTTTCCATGTAACATACATACATCTATGTGTCTTTGTTCTCTTTGCTATTTCGCTCTCTTGCACTCTCGAGGACGTGGCATAATAACAAATGTAAATTACGTGCATGCTTCATCCACGAATACGAAATAAATAGAAAAAGAAGCAAAAGGGAGAAAGAGCGAATTCGTACACCCACACGCACCTGTGTCTCGATTATTTGCGTAGTCCGGGTATACGAAGCCGCGTGCGCTCGCCCATTTTCCCTAAAACATATATGTATATGTATAGATATAGAGTATATAGTAACTCAGTGCGGGTTTAAACCTGCATTGGATGAGAGAAGAAGAAAGAATGAGAGTGACCGGCCTATCTTTACGTATATGTGCAGGGTATGTAACTATAATACATATATATAGCTTGGTATTCGTCGGTAGCGGCCGCGGGCCGAAATATTTGCAAGCCAAATTTTAATACTGGAATTAATTTGACCCGAAAGAGCTAAAGGGAACTGGAATACAAGTGCGACTGAGGAAAAGAGAAAAATTATAGAGAAAGATAGATGAATTTATACATCAAAAATTTTAATGATACGATGTAATGTATGCATATTTCACACATACATCAAGTGTGTATAATGTGTATGTTAGTGTTGGAATTCTCTGGGAATTATGATGAATTATATGATTTATTATTTGAAAAAAGAAACACTTGAAAGAAATTATTTAGTTGAATTTGAGAGTATTTTATATTCTTGATATTAAATGTTTTTAATTTATATATTAGATTATTGTGTCAACATTGTTATTTTATTGATTCAATACTAATGGCTGTGCGAGAGGAAGAATGAATAAATGATTAATTACTTCGAGGACTTGATTACAATCAACGAATCTATAGAGAAATCAATAATTTGAATTATTTATATATTTATTTTATCAGACAAAAATGTTAATTATTTCATTCAAATTCACGTCCTTGAAATAATTATAAATCATTCGTTTTTTTATTCTATTACATTCATCTGTATATTGTGTCAATAAAATACAAATATTGACACAATATAATATTGAAGTGAAATAAATTTCAATATTTTTAATTCCAATAAAATAAATTCATTCTAATATTTATTTTCTTAAACTTGAATAAAAATAAAATTCTTACATGAAACTTCATTTATATTCATATTATAATATAATATAATATTATATTTTATTATATTACATTATTTTACATGATGAAATAAATTCATTCAAATATTTATTTTTTTACTCGAAGAAAAATAAAATTCTTACACAAAACTTTATTTATATTCATATTATAATATAATATAATATAATATAATATTATATTTTATTATATTACATTATTTTATGTGATGAAATAAATTTATTACAATATTTATTTCCTTACTCGAAGAAAAATAAAATTCTTACATAAAACTTCAATTATATTAATTTCATAATATAATATAATATTAAATTTTATTAAATTATATTATTTTATATGATAAAATAAATATCTACGTGTAAAATACCCTCGGCCATTTGCAAAAGACCATGAAAATATATATACGAATATAAAAGAGACGATGGCGTCGGCGTAGCAGCAGTGGCACAACCCACCAGAGACCTCTCTGTATATATTTTCGACTCTCGTTGGAGAAAAATGTAAGCTAATTTATCGACTACACATCCGCCACCCCTTATGACCATGCCGAAACTTTCGCCACCAAGGTAGTTTAGCTTTATATATATCGTGAATTATTATACCCAACTGTTTCTCTTTCTCATTCCACCCTTTAATATTTTGCTCTTATTTTATCTCTCTCCATTTATAAACTATATATTCAGTAAAAGTCTCGAGTACCTAAACCGTACGCTTCCCAACCTCCCTCGTGGCTTACACTGCCGCAGAGACACACGCTGGTGCAAGCTGCGAGCACACGATGAGAGATGACAGTGAGAAATAGTTCATGTGTATGTGTGTATATACATTGTGGCAACCTCTTCATTCTTGCTTTACATGTATGGCAAAGTCTCATCATCACTGTCCACGTCGTATACCCTTCATCCTACGAGACAAATGTCTAAAGTAAACTTTGCCATTACATGTCAAGAGAGAGATAGAGAGAGAAAGGGAGAGAAGTGAAGAGACAATATAGAGAGAGCATGAGAATTTGTGGTGAACGCGCTTGGAAAATAGTTTGTAATATAATGTAATTTTGTCAAATGAATTGTCCTGTGCGAGGGTCAACGACATTTTCACTTGAAGATGATGACATTATGATATTAGATAATGTTATAAATGTATTTTCATGATTGAAATGCGATGGGAAATTATTTAAAGTCGTTGAAGAATGATATTTAAATTGGAAGACGTGACATAAAGCAAAATGAGATTTAGTTATGGTCAAATAGAATTTATTATCGATGTCATTATATTATTAAAGCACATAGATAATATATTTAAATGATTGATATTAATTAGGAGATTTTATTCCGATGGATTATTAATTATTTTCGATGTATTTGTGTGGATTTTTTTTTTTTTTAATGGATTAAGGATGGAATTTAATAAAGTCGATTAAATTATTTGATTTAATTGTTGTAATTAATTATTTGATTTATTCTCTGGAATATTTATTTACTTTTGGATTATTGTAGATCAAATAAGTGAATAATAAATAATAATTTGAAATATTTATCGAGTTTTTTTAGTCAATTTTTAGATATTCAAAAGCAAAAAAATATTCATTTAATTTTTTTTTATATATAAATAAATTGTGTTTTATATTTTAATTATAATAATGTTTAAATTATCGAAAACAATTTTGCTCTATGAAAAATATTGGAAATATTGTGTTGATTTTTATACGATTATTAAAAACAATAGGGAATGTATAGGCTATGTCAATGTTTCGTCAGACAGAAATTTTTATTTATCAAGTGAACCAAAAACTGGAAAAAAAAAATTGTTTAACGCAATATTTTTCACATTATGCATGATTGATTTGGTGTAAAATATCTCACTTGTAATATAAAAAATACTAGCTGTTGAATATACACACACACGATTGGAAAATAAAATAAATAAAATGAATTTTACGCAAATATTATTTTGCAAAAAAATTATTATTTAATTTTCTTTTCGTTTTATTTTTTTTCTCATGAGAAATATGAGAAATTTCCTCTGATCAATTTACCTCTGATCTTTAATGATGATACAGATAGGCAGCACAACAAGTACATACACGTATATATGTGCCCGTACGTATATAAATATTCCCTGTAGATTAGCTGTGGTTTTTAATTAAAATTATTACAAAAGCCATGATGGAGGGTTCGATTGAAGGAGTACGAAAGGTGAGATTAATTAAAATCTCGAAGAGCGAATAAGAGTCGACTTCTCAAATGCATTATAAAACCCAGCGACAGGTGAAGAAAAATCAAGAAGAATAAAAAAATCATTAACGAACATAACACACTAGACACAAACATCAATTTATTTTTGCAATCGCTTTGAAAATTATATAAACACACAAGGGACCTTCGCAACACCAATTTCATCACGCCATATATTCTTTCTCTAATAACATACATCCCACCCACTGTCATCATCATCATCAACATCAGAATTCCATCAATCTCCCAAAATAAAAATTGTCTTTCATCTAAAAAAAAAAAAAAAGAAACTTTCACAAAACCTAAAAACAATTATTTATTTATTTTATTTCTTTCCTCATTAAAAAATTCCATCTTTTTCAAATAGATAATTTAATAAAGTACGTACATACGTAGACATAACTACTGAATTTTCAGTTGTGAACATAAAGGTGGCTATTTTTATATTACGATCTGTCGAGAAAATCCGTCGTCTGTATAACCTCTAGAGAAATGAGGGAAAAACCCGAAAATGACCTCTACTACTTCTCAACCCTCAAACTATATACACATATATAAATGTATATATGTATATATTATATACATATAAATATATATTTTGTATTCACATACAAAGCAGCCATTGCTGCCACTCGATAAACTTTGTCAATTACACTTTTTCCCTACTGCATAAAAACTCTTTTTCTCTCACTGTCGTTCTCATATGTATTATACGCAGACAAATATACACAGACTTTGGACAACCCTTTCTAGACGTACTAAAATTATACATGTATCTATATGTATATATTATAATATATGAAGGTATATATTTAATGTTCAGCCTTGTGTGCAGCTTGTCATTGGTTCAGGCATTCGTATAAACACGTATATATACTTGGATGAATTAATGAATCTACCAAGTACGAGTCGAGGTATGAAATGTAAAAATATAAAATTCAAATGGAACATTGTCGCAATTACACGATGAAAAAAAAAATGAAATAAATAATAATAATTAAAAATGATATATTAAAAAATAATGTGAAGTAAAATGTGTTTAATAATAAATGTAAAATAATTATATCGGTGTTTAATTAAAATTCAACGATGAATTATTTGTATAGTAGAAAATATATATTTTGTGATGATAAAAAATTGAATGAGAAATGAAGAATAAATAATGTTGATTGAAATGGAAAATAAATAAGTAAATAAATAAAAAATAAAAGAGGTTAATAGTCGACTAGTCAGTCACCCTTGACCCAGAAATGCCAAACCAAAGAGACAATACAAAATTTTTATTTTATTTTTTATCCACTATGTGTATTTTAATCTCTCTCATTTTTTCCATTTTTCTCAACCAATATTCACCATCCTCCTCACACTATTTTACATATAAATCTCATTCGCATTCTCTACTATATTCATCTTCATTGCGCCAATACACATTTACCTCTTTCATTCTCTTTCTCCAATCGTCGTAGTCGCCATTTTGTGGCCTTCATCGATCCTGCGCCCACGCAACCTTTCTCGCTTGTATTTCCCGCCATTTTTTTTCCTCATCTCAATTTTCCCCACCACTTTGAATTTTATCAACGCGCTGAATTTTCACACTAACGAAATATATCCACGAATTTACGTCATTTTCGCCAACTCTTTTCTAATTGAACAAAATATATATACATATATTTATTTATTTATTTATTTATTTATGTATTCTGCACTCTCATTGCTTTCATCTAATTTACATACATTCCAATTCATCACAAAATAATAAATAAAACTGAGAAACAAATTATTATACATGTTTATACATTATAAATTATTTTATTTTAATATAATTAAAATAGAACAGTGTCTTTGCAAATTCTGCGTGAACATCATCACTACCGAAGAATAACTGACGATCTGCAGAAAAATGTATCGTAGACTATGTCGTGAGAGTGAATGCCGGTTGTACTCGTTTGATGCAGTAACTATATTTGCATAGAGCTAGTTGTTGAGCATTGGTCAAAAGAAAAAAAAAAAAAAGTTGTTTCTATTGAGGAGCCTCAGCCATATACTCTACTCTATTGTATAGTAACCCCCAGCAGAGCTGCAACGATCTATTACCCCCTCTCTATATACCCCCTTGAGGTTTGCAAAAATTCTGCAGAAATTTTATTTACATAATCAATATGTAATTCATTTTTTTATTATTTTTTTTTTTCAGTATTAAATATTTTTACATATTATTATTCGAGCTTTTTCTTTTTGTTTTATTGTTGATGAAACTATTTACTATTGAGATGAGGTTAAAATTAATTGTTGATGGAATAATTCTCATAGAAATAATTGAATAAATTATTAATGAACTGAATAATTATTTTTAAAATCTTGGAGAAATTATATGATTTATATTATTAATTAAATGAAATAGTTATATTTATTATGTATTATTCTATCTATTTTTTAATGTGTTTTATTCCAACAAGCTATGCAAGAATTATTTTTACTTGTGTAAATAAAAAAATATACTAATGAATAAAAAGATTCATCGTAATAAATTAACGTGAAAATAAACCACTCGAATTATATTTGTCGTCTCTCAAAAATATACTCGTTTATATATTGTAAATAAAATTATAAGAACGTTTATCACGACAGCAATTTTTCCCTCAAACAAATGTCTGCAAAAAAAAAAAATCCAACCCTTTTTGCCTGCACTCATTGGAATAAAGCGAAAATTTTTTTGATACTTCTGCAAAAGTATCTCACGATCGCGATGCAAAAATGATCTAAAGACAAAATTTCTTTTGAACCCCTTTCTCAATAATATAAGTTTATCTGTCCATTCGTGGGAAGCACTACCTAATGAATAAAGCTATGTTACCTCCTTCTACATATGCCTAAATTCTATAGATATTTATATAAATTGTCCTTATGTATAAACCAACGAATCATTTTACAGCTCCAGCAAATCGAGACCCCCAGCAAAGAACCGGTTCTTGCAGCCTCTGCAAACCCCACCCCGTCTGTTCAAATTGTCAGTGAGAAAAAGTACAGTGGGGAGATCCAACCAAGGGGGTTGCTATGGATAAAAAAAAAAAAAAAAACATTATATACGAGGGGTTGATTCTAACAGAGGCGGATCCTGGCAGGTTGTGTTGCCTCTCATTTTCCCCCAAAAAAGGTCTCAGGTCAGGACCTCGCCTTTGACCCTGACGCACAGGTATCCCTATATAATATAATACTTGAACCAACCACCTTACGTTATCAACAAAAGAAAAAAAAAATAATATCCATAAATATATATAAATAATATTCAAATAACTTCAAACATTTTTTTTTTTTTTTTTCAACATCATTAAAAAACACTAACGACTTTACCTATAATTGATATTATACCCAAATAGTTTTTTCCCTCGATGGAATATAGCGCTCATTTATTTTCACCCCATTCAAAAATAAAAAAAAAAGTTAATAGAATAATATCACAAATTATAAAAATAATTTCATAATCCTCAATTGAATAAAAAATTAATATCTATAAAAATATAAAATAATACATTATTCATTATTCAACATCTATATTTTTTAATACAATATTATTATTTTAATCTGTCATATTTTATTTTTGTTCTGACAATGGTTTTGATATTGAGAAATTAATCATCAATGTACAAAACAATTATTGAATTGTATTTTGATATCTGATGATAATTATCAAACATAATATCTCATGGAAATTATAGAATTAACAAAATAATATAACATGAGAGAGGCTAATGATTGCATATCAGATTGCGTGAATGGCAAAATGTATGATCCTGAATCGATTGCGATGATTAAAGCTGATCAATTGATGGCGATAGTGTTGGTAGTAGCTGGCCGATAGGCCTATTAGGCACTCGCGTATCGGGACCAGGTATCAATGTATCCCAGCTAGCCCTCTCTCGTCTCTCATCAGCCAATATATATTCTCACTCTCTCATTTTATATATATACTATGATATATATTGTGTATAGCAACCAGTTGTGCGTACCACAATGCGGGAATGTGTGAACAGGCGTGTGGCGCGCGACTGAAACACATGTCAATATGGCCACATAATGGAAACATAACCACTACTATATATACTCTACCCATATATATAGATTGTTGAGTATTTGGGTGTTATGGTGTCACAGTAGGTTAATTGCACATGATTGGTCATTGTACGTCTGCTGTCTCGGTTTTCGAGTGAATTGAATATTTTAGATGATTTCTTTGTCTTGAATTTCGTTTTAAGGAGATTTGTTAGTGAAAGTTTTTAGTGCATAAAATTTTTTTTTTTTTTAGTTTTGATAAGTTGAATCATGTAGATATTTATCCTGGAAAATTCAAGATGCTTTATCGATGATTTTAGAGAGTTATTCAAAATCAAAAATTAAATTTTTAGCATAGAGCCTTATGGAGAATTAGGATTTTATGTATTTAAAATCACAAAAAGTTTATTGTAAGAGTAGATACTATAATAAATAATGTTTAAAAATATTCTTTGAAATATGTAGTTTATATAACTCCACAAAATAAACAGGTGTTGACGAATGTTTAAATTAAATATTAATTATTTTAATAAAGATAATTAAAACTGTTTTGGTAAATTTTGATAAATGGAGTCAAATCAATTTTTAATGTGGATCAACTGATTTTTTTAAATAAATACCTTGAAAATAATTGGTACGTATAAAAAAAATTATAAATCATTGTAAAATTATTAATATATTTTACAACTTTTTTCAAGCTTTTAATTAATTTTATAAAAAGTTAGTACTCATTTGACTCTAGCGTAGCTCACGAACGTATTTAAGATTGGATGAATAGCAGAAAATTTTGTGTAAAAGTCCAAACAAAATTCATCCCATGTGTTTTCAACCCAAATTTTTTTTATATAATTTTAATGTTAGCCTTTTTATCAAAAAATGTGTAAAGAAAATTTTTACTGATTATTAATATCTTATTTTTTTTTTATATTTTATATTTTAAAAAATTTTGTTGATGATTAATATCGATGTACAATGTCAATTCACAAGGTGAATTTTTATTGTGTTTACCATTGTGTATTATTTAATTTATGAATGCAAACACTTTGGTGAACGAAAATTATTTTTATTCGTTTGTGAAGTGAATAATTATAAAATAAATTTTAATTGTATCCATATATTGATTTAATTGCTCAAAACTCACTATATATGGGTTCCTGATAATATATTAATTGAGTCACTAATGTAATATAAATTAATAATAGCAAAATTTGTTCTTTATACTGGAATTAAAATCTCAAATATTTTTAAAATAATTTCATTGAGCCATGGAAAAATTTAATTTATTCTCACCATTTCACCTGAAGTAAAAATTATATTTATATGTATGATAAAAATAAATACAAATACTCTACAATATAATGACTGATTATTCATCAATAAATGTTGGCACATAATTCTAATTTGAAATAAATTATAAATATCTAATTTATATAATTAATTTCCTTTATATTGATTTATAAAATTATTTCCAAATATTCTATTTCATCAGCACATTATCACCCATCATATTTTAAAAAATATCCCCACGAAATATAATCATAAAGCATCGTAGAGTTGATTTATATCTGAGCAAGTTGATAATTTAAACATCGTATATAAATTACGTATTTCGCACGTGTTCAATTAATTTGTACACTCCAATCGTGTATTGGAAATCTAAATAACTTTATAATTGTATCATTTTATTTATAGAATAATTAAAATGATAAATAATATCGATGATGAGAGAAATTTAATAAAGTAAAATTCACAAATAATAAATTGAGATTTTGCTAAATGATAATTTAAAATTATATATATTATTAATTTTCTAACCTTGACATTACAATATGATTAATAATAAATTCATAAAATACGTATATGTCCATAATTAAAACATACTCATAATTTCATAATTCTTAAAAAAAAAAAAATATTTAAATAATTTTTATCTTTTATTTCCTGACTATTTTTTTCTCTTCATTTAAAATAAATTTCAAGCTAATAGCAATTGATTAATATTCATTTGCATACGTGTGTGTGTATCTATGTACACAAATATACATGTGTAGTTAACGGATACTAATGTACAGAATGCACGTGCTCGTCATGTATACATTGTATTCTATATGTGTATGTGTATAGTGATAGCGAGAGTGTAAACCAATCTCGATGCATTGAAGGTGAATCTGTGACCGTGAAAATCGATTGGGAATTTAATTGTGACGTGACATTCATTGAATGTAAACAAATATTTGAAAAATCATAATTGTATTAATACTAACAAGATAAATAAATTAAATACAAATAAAATAAAATTTAAACCACGAAATAAAATCAAATTCATTAAATTTTTATATAATTAAATATTCCAAACACATTTTTAGATAATAGATAATATATTATTTGATTTATAACAACCGAAAAAAAAAAGTATTCTCTCTAGAGCCACAACGTGTGTTAATTAAAATTATTTTAATGATTATGACAGAAAATTTTTAAAGCAAAAAAAAAAATATACAGTGGAATAAAAAATATAGAGTGTACATTTTTTATTTTTATTTTCTAGTTAAAATGGATAAAAATAAAAGAAAATAATAGCGATAGAATGAAAAATAAAAAATTCATGGAAACGCGATGTGAATTTCAGGGAATGAGAGGAGAGGACGAGAGGAATGTTGTTGGAATTAATGGACAGCTGTTCGACCTCGATTTGGGACATGGCGCATGAGTATCTCATGCACAATATGTATGTATATATGTACAGAATTTATATATACAATATACAATATAGATGGACGTGACCGTGAACGAATATTTGGATATTCTCGAAACACTGTCACTGTCAATGACCAATATTTTATACTAACAATAGTTTATGAATACGTATTATATAATTGATGCCTAACCAATTTCAGCCGTATCTACTGCCAATCATACGAATATGTATATTTCAAAAGTTTATCAATGATGCCAATCATGGTTGTCAATATTCAATTTGAATATTAAAATTAAAATACAAAAGTAGAGAAATTGAAATTAAATGAAAATACAAATTTATTTTTTATATTTATGAAAAGAAAATAATTATTACTTTAATTTTATCACTCTCACTACTTATATAGTTCAACAGAAATCCATACACTGTATAAAATAATACCGTACTTAATTAATCAAATAAAAAATCGACGAATAAAATGAGTAATAAAAAAATTTTCAAAGAAAATAAAGAAAATAAAAAAGCAAAGACAAAAAAAACTAGTTCATGACTTTATCAAATCTAATATTGTAATGAGACATCGGCATTTATTGTCAGAGATAAATGCAGAGTAATGGAGTAAAAGGAAAATAAGAAATAAAAGAAAAATAAAACGAAATGAAGATGGAACTAGGTGCAGTAAAAAAAAAAAAACTAAAAACGATCGGCCATCGCATTTTTCTGTGTGTGTCAACCTATCACTATTGCTTGCGCCGCCATGAGATGCTCATTCAGGTCCACGAGCTTCCCTATATATCGGTGTCAATCCAATCAATGGTTTATTAACCAACGTCCGAACAAAAGTGATGATAGAGTGAGAAAATTCACATATAAATTATACATGCATAAACAAAAGAAGAGAGCGCGAGATAATTGGTGAAGGCTAAAAGAGAAAGACGGTAATGGGGTTTTTGCATGGCTATCTCTTTTTCTTACTCCATGACCAATGGAAAGTGCAACAGAGGTAAAATTAATAGTGAGAGAGGACTAGAGACATCAAATAAAAGATAGAACAACGATGAAAAAAGAAAAAAAAAATGTAAAATAAAAAAAAAAAAGCAGCATCAGACACGTTGGTGGTTTGTTTGGATAGAGAGCAACTTAAACACGTGGTCCCGTTTGGTATACTGGCATCAGTTGAGCGGAAACAAATATATATATGCAATGTACGTATATGACAATGGGGGTGGAGAGGAGTGATCGGCCAACATATAAAGGGAGATAGAGCGGGAGGATGAAGTAGAGAAAGGCAACGATTGAAGAGACGATAGAGCGACAAAGAGTGATTGAACGATCGAAAAGGGAGTCATAGGGGATGAAAGAGAAAAAATAAATAAAAAAAAAATAAAGAAAAAAGATGAAAATAAAAAAAGAATAAATTTAAAAAAAAAAAAATTGGAAAAAAGAGAGAAAGGGAAAAGAGATCCTCTTTTGCGCGCACTCTCGTGTTGCATTGTTTTTGTATTGTTTCCAAGCTCAGGGTGGTTGTGTATAGTATATATAATATACATATATGCTCTATCGGTTATTGGAAATCTGTATTTTTGTAGGGCACATATGAATTTTTGTTGTGTGCCCATTTCTCATTTTTCATTATACTCATTTCTCTTTCATTTTCGTAACTCTTTTTTTTCATTTGAATGTGTGTATAAACAACTTCGACGTAGTCAATCAGCTGAAATAATGTATTATGTGTATTTATGTATATCTAACAGTTGTTTTTATAGATGAATTGATAATTTAATGTGAGGATTTTTGATAAAAGATTGAAAAAATGATTAAAATTGAGAGTGATTTAATTATGTTTATGTATTAATTACTGTTTATATATTAATTAAAACTACAGCTAATTTTTTTGTGTAATTGTGAACAGATAAAAGTAAATAAAGAGTAGAAAAACAATGAAAAAAAAAAAAGTGTTTAGCTGGGATTTAAAAAACATCAGAGGATATTAATTTATGAAAAAATCAAATAGCTAAAATTATTTATCAAAGGAATATCGAGTTTAAATATTAAAGCATCAATATTTTTGATAATATTTTAATTGTAAATAGAAGTATTACTAAAAATTAAAAAAAAACAATTTTCATTGAAACTAAAGCTAACAAATA
This sequence comes from Microctonus aethiopoides, assembly GCA_030347275.1. Classification (NCBI taxonomy): domain Eukaryota; kingdom Metazoa; phylum Arthropoda; class Insecta; order Hymenoptera; family Braconidae; genus Microctonus; species Microctonus aethiopoides. The sequence goes on along the minus strand of JAQQBS010001422.1, from coordinate 6,510,117 downwards.
AAGTATAAATATTTTTTTTTCCTTTGTAAAAACCAAAATTGGACTCGATAAAAATTATTAATTTTCATGTCTGAACGTTTAATATTATTTCTAATGAATAAAAAAATTTATGTGGGAATATTGTAGCGCATAGAAATTCAATTGCAGTGCTGCAAGAACTAACAGGTTCGGAGGAGCATTGAAGTAGACCTCGTGATTGGTTGGGCCCGCAGTCGTACCCCTTGGGTCTCACGATTCGACCTCGCGACCTGTTCGACAACCCCCCCATTTAACCCAAGAATTATCTACAAGACACTTTCTGCTCTTCATTTGTCAGGTCATTCGGATCTAAGACACAAAATAGTCAACAGCAAGTCCCCATCAAGGGGACTTGTGTCTTTTTAAAAATTTTGTATTAAATTAATTATTACCAATAACAGTGCGGGCATTTTCTTATTTAAAATTAAAAATTAAATACTTACATTAAATCATTTATTGATTAATAAAATTAAATAATGTGTGATGTAAATTTATTTTTGACTTTGTGGAATTTTTAAAAGTGAAATTTGTAAATTAAATTATTCGCTCGAACAAGGTCAATCCGATTGCCAATATATAATGCTGCGGTATTCTCATGGAAAGGCGAACGAGTATCGTATTTTTTATTATTTACTACAATTGTAGTGTTATGTTATTTTTATTTCATAATTTTTTTCTTTTTTAATTTACTCCACTTTTATTTTTTGTCATTCTCTTCAAAATCCATAGTTGCAACATTTATCACGTTGAACGTAAACATTTTCATTACGCTGAAATATAACACGCAGTGTTGGTCTATACGTCAACGTAAATGAATGTGTGTAAAAGTTAAAAAAAATATGGCCAATGAAAAAAATTTCAAAAATTCATATTTTTTTTTTTTTTTAGCCATTGGATAGTTATCGAAAGATCAAATATACTCGAATATATTATTCGTACATACTTCCATTTCCATTCATGCAAAATTAATTCCACTAATTCGATTACTTTTCACATGGAAAATGGGAAAAAAAAAATTTTTTATTAATTGAACGTGAATGTCAACAGTTTTGATGGATTAATTTACTCAAATAGACAGTTAAATTTAACCGTTCAAAGACTTTAATATTTAATTGTCATCATGAAATTTTAATGAGTATCAGTTTTGAAAATTAAATCTCAATTGAAAAAAAAATATATATTAGAATGAATGCTTCAAATAAAATTCGACAATTCACAAAAAATTTGTTTTTAAAATGAAATATATAATTGATGAATTTAAATATTCGTTTATAAATTGTATTGGTAATTTATAAACATTTACGAGTATTCCGTCGGAAAAATTATTCAACTATTAAAGTATCTATAAAAATTCAAAAATATAATTTAATTAAATGACTGAGTAATCGAAATTATTAAATACCTAAACAAATAATAATTCATTTGAAAAAAAGATAAAAATTATTACGATATTAAAAAACCAATCGACAAAAAATAAACATGAAAAAAAAAAAAAAAAGAAAACAAAGCATGAGTAAATTTTCTTTGCCGACGGCCGAAATTATTCGCTACTGCGCAGTATTTCATTCACATTTTCATGCAGATCAATCTATTGATTTCCTTTATAGCTGCACATTATTCTCTAACATATGGACCATATTATTGATGAAAAAAAACGATTGAATATTGTTTCAATCCTTGTTGGTACCAGTGCATTAAATATCAATATTTAATTCATTCTGTTTTCACTAAAAATTAACTTCTGACTAAAAAAAATTAATTAAAGTTTTAATTTTATGCGATACATTGTTAGAATCATATAAATTCCTTTAAAGTATCATGTCAAATATTTTATATCAATCAAAACAATCGACCAATGCCACTCTTTGATGTATAAAACCTCATTGAGTTGATACAGAGTATAGTTGAATTCATGAAAATATATTTCATGTTGACAATTACGACAAAACAATTGTTATTTACAAATAATTTCATACTTTGTAATACGATGAAATTGCTAAACAGGATATGTATCAGTAATTCATTACCAGTCACAGTTTGGAATGTTTTCAATCAATCGAAAAGCTGCCTCTTTGAAATAATTTAAAAAATTATTGAATTCACAAAAAATAATGAAGGAGAATATTTTCTGTTTAAATGTTTTTTTTTTATTTATTTGTACTCTTTAATCCATATTAAATTCCATGGATATTTCAAGGACATCATGTTCACATAATTTAATATCACCTCCGGCAAATATGAAATCAAAGCACCGCGACACAATACAAACATACTTTTATTTATCAACGAAATCTAGATATTTGTATATCTCGTGCTTGAGTATTGGATTTCATTCATTATTCCGTTTTTATTTCCATTTTTTTTTTATTTCTATTTATTTACTCATTCATTTTTTTCTTTTTGTCCTTTATTTTTTCCCGACATTGCACCGCCTGTCAATAACTTCCATCCGCAGTTTTTCAAATATTTTATTAATTTACCATGTAGTGTAGATATATTTTCTCCTACAGGTGAATACTCTACAGATATTTACACGAATCACATGTTTTGTTTAGTGTACCAGTGAATATTATTTCACGACTGCTGTCAGCAAATGTAATTAAATATATAAACAAAAATAAATCCATAAGATTATAATAAAAATCGATGATAAAATAAAATAAAAAATTAAACAAAATTATTTTTCTAATTTTGAAATGATAAAAAAATTATTATATTTTTTTTTATTTTTCATTTTTCATGCACTCTACATATTCTAATTTCATCAAGACTATATCATGACATCTGAAAAAAATGAAGTAAAAAATAAAATAGCTTCAAATTCATATTCGCTGCATTCACGTGAAATAAATAAAACATCAAACAAAACATCAAAAGTATGAGAATTTAAAAAATATGTCGGCAATGTCGGTTGATAACGAGTGAAATTTAAATTGTTCTGTGTTTATCATCGCGAGCTTTTTGCATGAATTCAACTGAACAGGACGGTCAATCTCCACGAATTCATTCTCACATGTCTAAAACGCAAAAACGTGTATATATGCACACGTCCTTTATCTATCCCAAAGACGGGAGAAATGAGTTCCCAACGAAAGCACCATATTTTTCCCGGAGGATCCACTCCGAGCTTCAATGCCGTATATTATATAAAATTACGTAAAAGAAAAAAGCCCAAAAAAAAAAAAAAACAATATAAAATTGCGAAGGTGAGGAAATGCAAACTCAGGAAAAAGTGGAGAGGCTGAATATGAATGGGTATTATTTTATATGTTTATATGTATATTGAGCAAGCGCTGGCTGTGGATGTTATGCCCCGAGAGAACGAATTAATTAAAAATTATCCGAAAAATTCTGCGTCGACAAAGGCAACCCAAAATGATATCTCATTGTTTGCTGGACATTGCTTCAGCGATACCGTTAGGTTTTGCTATCATATTTCAAAGTGCCCAACGTTGAACCGAAGGACAATGAAGAGGAAAAAAAGGGGTTGGAACACGAGGGAAAAAAATATATATACGGCCATCTTCCTGAAGCAATGCGCGAGGCTTCGCCAAAAACTACGTCGGCCTATCAGCGATGTCCAATGTATATATCACTAACGAACCCCCGAGATCATTTAGCATTTTAACATTTGCCAACCCAGGCACATATTTCTACAGACTGAGTTACCCTACTGCCACCATCACTACCCACGTTCTCCTCGCAGTCACCAATCTTTTTTCTCTCCCTTTAGAATTTGTATTGGGTCGTGGACCAAAACGCAAAAGCTTCTACGTAAACAAAGGAACATTTGCGTATTCACAAAAAGCTTCAACGCTCAAAATCCCAATCGGGATTATGACTAACGCCAGTAATACTTATTATACGAACAATAAAATGAAGAAAAAAAATAAAAGCTCTTGTGACCCCGCACTCACATCATGTGTGTATGTATCAGAATTAATTTTAGAAAATCTATTTCTTTTATGGAAAAACCATGCGACCACTATACTCAAGGATTATATTTAAGGTTCTTAAGTTTCATCATTTTTTGCAAATATATTTTATATATGTATTAGCAAAAAGCTTTTATGTTCATTTTTAAGCTTTGCCAGGTTCTAAAAGATTGCACATGCTTTGTCAATAAAATAAGCACGTTTAAACCGGCTTTTCTTTTCTTTGCTTTCAGTTTTTTTTTTTTTTCAACGTTTTAGCATAATTTTTGCTACTTGGTAAATCTCTTTGCTCATCACTAACTTGTACTGCGCTCTCGTTAATGGCAGCTGGGTTTAATGGTGGTAGAAAAGTAAGATTTAATTGGAAGAACGCAAAGGATTATTGGCCCTTTAGAAATGCGTTGAAAGAAGTTTTAAATTTCATTTTAGCAACAGGTTTACACGGTAGAAAGTTCATGTATTCGATGATCATCTTAAAGCCCATAATTGTTCTTTTATTTAAAAAGTTAATTTCATTGTTATTATTTTTTTTAATGCGAATTAAAGAAAAATATTTATTACGAAATTTTTTTTTTGATGGATTTTAATATTTTTTTTGTATCGGATAAATATTATAGACATAAGTAATGGAATTGATGGAATGAAATAATAGAATCATCGTATGTAAAATTGTAAAAATTGTATTATAACGGAGCAATGTCGTGTTGGATCCGACGGCGCACAAAATGTCGGATATCCCGATCATCGTTGAGCTTTTAGGAATTTTTATTTTTATATAGTTCAATAAAAAAAATTATTTCTCGTTAAAAAAAATTACAATATTCAGTTATTTAATATACTGCATTTATTAATGATAACGAAAAAATAAATACGCAACAAAAATTGTCATTATAATTAATGTATGAAATGCATTATCAATATTAAATATTTCAGAGTACACATTATGTATACATTTTGAAAAATAAAATTATAATCTTGCAGAATTAATTCATATAAATGAATTGAAGCGTAAAAAGTATATGTGAAATGAAATTTCAGTCGAGATTTTAACATTAATTAAAATTGCACGTACTTCAAAACAATGGCGTGGTAATAATTAATTTTATTATATAAATAATTCTGACTTAATGAGACGCATTGTAAATTACAAAAACGTTTTGATTTCTAAATAAAATATTTTGATTCGTCGCGTATTTCATTTTCTTTGTTACCAATAAAAAAAAATTTTTTTTTTTACGTCTCGCAATTCTCGTGGAAAAAGTAATTAGAGTAAATTCAGGGGCTGCTTGTATAGGTCGTATGTGGGAGAACGCCACCGACCCTTTCGTGAACGCAAAATGGCGGATACGCGAGCGCGACGTTTTGCCACCGCCCTTATAACAAAAAAAAAAAAAAAAAAAAAAAAAAAAAAAAAAAAAAAAAAAAAAAAAAAACGACAGAGCGAAAATGCGAAAAAAAAACCGAAGATGAGAAAGAGCGAATGAGATAATGTTAAACAAGTCAAATATATACAGACAAAATATTCTCCCTGTATTATCGATAAATGTATAATAAATATATATAAATATATAATATCACATTAATATCAATTTAAATTAAAAAAAAAAAATTCTTCGACTTTCTATAAATTATATATTCTATATCCAATCTAACAATTTACCGATAATTACGACTAAGAATTAACGAGCTTCAAAATTATCACAACGTACCTAAACAAAATGATTTCATGCATAAAAAAAATTCAATTGTTGAACTAAAAAAATAAAACAAAATTTTGTCTTATATAAAATTTCTCATTAAAAAAAGAAAAAAAAAATTTTTTCCAATACATTGAATAAAAAAAAATAAAAAAAATGTGTACAACCGAACGACAAGCACTATTTGTTTTTCAAGCGTTTTCTATGTTCCAATCAACATGTGTGTCATATACCATATACAAGTTCCTATTCAAGCCCATTCACGCCACGATATTTCCTCACGATCAATGGATTTTCAAGCTCAATACCACAATGTATAGATGTATTGTTAAATCACATGTGTTTACAGTTTCTTTGTTCTAGAGAGAATGCATGACTAAATACTCTCAACACCTCTCGATCTATCACTATTTTTCCTCATAATTACCAAACAATCTATTTCTATTCAAACATTTTTTTATTTTTTTTTTATTTATTCATTTTTTTTCCTCAACTTTTTCATCTTTTATCAATCACAAATTTATATCTAACATTCACATATATAATAAACGTATCTAATTACCATTGGGCTGTTTGATTTATTTAATTACACATGAAAATTTCTGAATGACAAATATTTGAGACATTGATATAGGGTCTTGTCAGTGACAAGCTTCGTATTGTCCCTCTTCACTTTGTTCAAAGTCTAAACTATACTATTATACTGTCTCATCATGAAATATATATGTGTATATATGTATACCTATTATAATGGTAAATTTCACCAGAGGCCTTGGGACACCAATTAAAATTGGAATGACCGGAGAAGGGCGAAAATCAATTGCCACCTCGCGCGATGGAGCCCACTACTGCAACCATTCATGTACAGTTTTCTCTCCCTCGCGGGAGGTGGGACGATATATAATTTTTTTTCACCCTTCTCTGGTCCCGTAAATATTCCCTTCAACCGTGCATATTATAGCAAGTGGTATCCACGCGTTCTTGGCAAGAAGCCGCTGTTACTGACAGGACATTTATAATATACCAAAAACCACCATAGATAAAAAATAACGTCATTCAATATATATTTTTTTCAATTTTTAATTCAATTTTTATTTTCTTCTTATTCTCATATGTATAATCTCACTTCTTTCACGACATTTGTTGCTCGCTTTCTAGCTATGTCCAGCCGGTTCACTTCATCTCCATCGCAAATGCACCCTTCCAAATAATTCCGAAAAATAAAATTTAAAAAACTTGAAAATAAAACAATTTTCACGTCTGGTCATTTATTTTCCAATCGTTTATTTTTTTTTTTTTCATTCCCACCGCGTTCGTATGACTTTTACTTTTTTGTATAAATTATATTTTGATAACATGCCAGTTCAAAATGAATCATATAATAGCTATATTCCCAAATAAGATATAAATTTTATATAACTTTCAAAATAAAGCAAAGAAAAAAATTATCCTGGGCTATAAGATGATCAAGTACTCTAACACGTACCCACCTATACCTTTTATATATTCATATATATATATATAATATATATATGTATACACATGAGAACTCAGACTTGGATAAATTGTAAAAGTACGAGAGCAAAAGCAAGAGAAAGGGAAAAAAACGAGAAAAATATCTAGAGGACATTAAGAGTAACAAATGAGACTGTGCGAGAGATTCTCCCGCAGGACTCACTTCCGACTGAGGTACCGCGAATGAAAATAAGTGTAACCTACATCATGCCCGTGAGCAAGAGTATATGGATGCACCAATACCACCACAACTATACCATTCTAACGCCAATATTTATTTCTTTTTCTCCATTCTACAATGTATATATTTTTTTTTTAAATCTTTTTCTCTATTCATTTATTTTATTCCCCATTTTTTTTTTATCATTTCCAACCCTCCACGCATGCCGTTAACTCCACGGAGAATTCTCAATGTGGCACGGCCAGATTTACGTTATGTGTCCTCTTACGAAAAGTTACTGTTAGTTTGTGTAAATGCTTTTGTGTGTTGTGAGAGCATCCAATTGGATCGTGCTCCACCTTTTGCCATTGTTCACCACTGTCCGTTACTCCTCTATCACAATCACCGTCCCACGATTTCGCAAACAAACTGGTAGTATAACTGTCGTTTTTGTCAGGAATCCGGGGAGGAAGTTGAAATTGTTAGAGAAGTTACAGCACGAATACACCGCCAAAACGGTTCGAAAATTAAAATATAAATACGAGATGTATATAAAAATAAAAATATTCAGATGGAAATAGATCGTATTTATATAAATGTATGTGTGTGTGTAAGTATATTTATATGTAAATGGGCTAGGTAGAGAAAGAGAGAGAAAGTGGATCTGGATTAAGGAATGCGCTAATTGCAAAATAGTACAGAGAGGCGGTTATTAACGGGCAAATACGCATAGATATATACATTTACATACCACTCGATTCACGCTCCAAGTGGATTTTGCCAGGAATTATTTCATTTATTTTCCTATTTATTTTATTTTATTTTATTTTTATATATTTATTTGTTTAATCTGCCTGGCAGTATATGCATACTTAAAATAAAGTATAATTAATGGATTTTAATAGTTTGATGACATATTCCAATATTTTTGATTATAAATTTAACGTTGATAAATTGTGAAATATTATTATGGATCATTACGAAACTGTTTATCAAAATTATTGGCAATTTTAGGGAAAAATAAAAATAAAATACTTTCTGAAAAATTGTTAATTAAATTTTAAATTGCTATGTTAAATTTTTTATCTAATTTTTGAATATTCTCCATTCATAATATAAACAAAATTCATAATATAAAAATTCATAAAAAGAAAAAAACATAAATTTATAATATTTACTATAAATAAATAAATTTCTTAGTATTTTATTTATCATTTATTCGTCGTTAAATAAATTTGCGACTTATTTTTTTTTTCTTTCTTTCAATTGTGTAACATTTATAAATATACAGTATGCATTTATGTATGATTATAAACATATATATAATGCTGCATTGCATGTTGGTGTTGGTATACAATAGTTTCGTGTTCAGGGTTTGTAGGAGGAAACTGATGGTTACGAGAGTATAGTTCTGTGTTGTATGGGTTTCTCTAGATCCATGGTATTACTGTGTGTGGACATGACACGATACACAGCACAGACCAACGCATGAGAGAAACGAGTGATAGAGTTTTGTAGTACCTATAATTTATTTTTGAATATATAGAAAAAAAATTGAGAAAATGAATTTAATCTACGTATTAAATTATTATTATTACATATATGTGTGTTTTAAAAAACCAACATTGTTAGTACATAGTATCTATAATGTGTGGTCATTTTTATTCCTTGAATTTAGCAAGGGAAATGACCTACGATATATTTCTAAGGGGGTTTTTGCCGCCAGAACGAATAGGCAACCCACCGTAGCAAACTATATGGAGACGGCATTATCCAGCCGCGACCATGCGACATCCGCAGCCGCGCAAAAGCTCCATTTGCATTTCTCAACCATTAATCTAACCTTTCCACCTAGTGCCCAACCTCCGTCATGAATTTTTTTTTTTTTTTTTTTTTTCGTTTTTTAGAATTTTTATCTCCCCAGAGATTTTTACGAATAGACGAATTTCTCGGTCATCACATTAAGGACGTTATAAATTGCCAGATTTATTAAATTCATGTCAGATAAAATTAATGCAGTTGAGGAAAATTAGAATAAAAGATTGGGAAGTATAAAAAAAAAAAGATTGTGATATTTTTAGGAATGTTATAATAATTTTTGAGTGAATTTCATTATTAAAAGTGTATTTTGAGTAGAGTGGAAAATTTGTCTACGTTGAAAATTGTTGGGGATTTAGAAAAAATTTTTGAATACAAAAATATTTGGGAAGTTTTCATTTTATGTGGATTGAAAAAATTGTAAAATTTGATTTCTTCAGAAGAAATATTTTTTTTGTCATTGGAGAAAGGCTCTAAATTGCATAGTGTATCATAATGAATTTGAACAATGTTCCTAATAAACAATAATAATTAATAAATAAAAATAAAAATTATTAAATTAAAAAATAATAAAATTTTCATCAAAAAAGCTCAGTTTTCTCTTCCCTTTCTTCGCGACTTTTAAAAGCTATAATTAATTTTCTGATTTATTTTTATTCTTCAACTAATATAATACGCTCGTATATTACAAAAAACAATTATATCGCGACCAAATTATCAATTATTCAGACGTAATTAATAATTAACTACTGCTGATAAATTAAACCCAGACAATTTCTCAAATTACGCAAAGTTGAAAAAAAAAAAAATGTTTCTTCTCTTTATTATATATCCAATTGCAAAACTTGATGATGCCATAAAAAGTTTTGCAAGTATTTGTAAATTTACAAAGAGCAAACCTTTCATCTACCCGCATGATAAGACTCACAATTGTATATTTGCAGATATATATGCATATAGATAGAAACGTGGATTAAAGTATAGGATAATGGGGGCTTTGAGAGTATATAAACCATCCGTGAACCACCACATCACGATGAATTAGCGTTTTTATGTCACACTGCTATCCTCATCACACACGCGAAAAAATTCACGTTCGCAAAGAATAAAAAAATAAATATATAAATTGCGTAATAATTTTTTTTTTCAATTGGACACAGTTGTGCATACGATCCAAACGTTTGAATATCATTTTTCAAAAGTTTTACTTGGCAGTCACGTTCCAAATATAAATGAGAGAATTATCTCACAGTGGGATCGTCACCGGGGGTATCGTCTGCAGAAGAGTAAAGCATACAGGAAAAGGGGATGTAAAAAAAAAAAAAATTAATAAAACTGTCGAGAAGAAAAAGAAGGAAATTCCATTGCGGGTTTGAACATGTGATAATAAATGATCTTGAACGTGTATTCAATTTCAATAGAGCTCCTACAACAACAACAACAACAAATACAACAACAACAAAAATAAAAACAAGAGCGAATATTGTATGAGAGAAAATACAAAAAATTTTTTTTTTTTTTGGATGAACTCAACCACATTGGACATTTTGAAAAATTTCGATGATTCGTTATCGAGTCCACATTTCGCCATGTGAAGAAAAAAAATTCAACCCTCCAAGCCAGTATGTTTCCCCTTTTTAGATTAATCCACCACTATGTACGATTCTCCATTACTCTCCCTCACTATTTTTTTTACTCTTCTTTTCGTCTTCTCCTGATGGTCATTCTCATGTGTATCGAATGTTTACGATGTTCGTGAATATATTGTGAGATAAAATTCATTAATCAATGAGAAAACAAAAAAAAATTTCTACATCAGATAATTATCGTTACAAAAATAACAAACAATTTGATCATTTATCTTGAAGCCACGATGATGAAACTTTGGAAAATAAATTTAATAGTATTAATTATTTATAATGAAAATTATTTAATTACTGGAATAAAATAAATTGGCTATGAATTTTAATGATGAATGTAATTGATCGGAATATGTTTGTTGGAATTAAAAATTAAAATTATATTATTAATGGTAATAGTGGGAAATTATTATGTGAATTTAAATTTCAATCGTATATTAATCGATGCTGACTATTTATTTATGATAAATCTGTTAGTGGACATAATTTCTCGATGTGTCGAATCATCTATGATTGTTGTCAACATTGTGACATCGTTAAATTTAGAGAAATAGTTATGATGCCTTGACCAATTTTAATTATTGAATCATTTATTAATTGATCGATATACAAACACACACGAAATTTATGGAAATCTACTGGCACACGAAAATAATTGTGATGTGGTAAATTAATTGGAATAATAACAAAATAATCTCTTCAACTACGTTATTATATCGAATAAAGAGACGTAGTTTCATGATAATTAAAAAAAAAATTGAACATAAAAAATAAGTATAAAAAATAATTATTCAAAAGAAAAAAAAATTTTTTCTCAATTATTCTTCTACTTCACAGAATCAAAGTAAAATATTTCAATTAACATCCAAATTTTTCATACTCTACTGACTATTATTCCCATAAAGTTTCACAAAATTAATTCTTTCTTTGCACTTTAAATAAATAAAAAAAAAAATTAAACATAAAAAATAAGTACAAAAAATAATTATTCAAAAAAAAAAAAAAAACAAATTTTTCTCAATTATTATTCTACTTCAAAGAATCAAAGTGAAATATTTAAATTAACATCCAAATTTTTCATATACTCTACTGACTTATATTCCCATAAAGTTTCACAAAAATAATTTTTTCTTTATACACTTTATATAAATCAAAAAACAAAAAATTATTTATCCAAACACGAATTAAAAAAATAATATTTTAATATTTTTATTTGAAAACACATCATCGGTACATGAATAAATGAACAAAGCCTCAGAGCAAGCTAATCAACGTTTCCCGTCGTGTATCTTTGATGTCATTTTTATTTTCGTCAAAAAATCTCAATTACATTTTTACTTTTCATCCACAAAATAAAAAAAAATAAAAACATATACATATATATCAACAAATTAATCCTCCTTCCTATATATATATATACATTCATACAGATATATATATATACATATATATTTAAAGGTAAAGTCGTTTTCCTGCGCGTATTAACCATGTCAGAGAAAAAAAAATATATATATAATGTTCACCAAAATGGCGAGCCAGCCAATCCTCTTGCATACACACCCTTGTCGCACCCTCGCCGCCTGCTCAACCCATCTCTCAACCTTTGGGTTGAATGCTCCGCACACACAGAGAGCCCCTTCTTCTCAACCCCAGGCGGTAGCTCACCCTTGCCAGTCAGCTAATTTATTCATTCGAGTCCTTTTTACATGAGAGCAACATCCAACCACCCTCAATCTAAACCCAACCAACACCCCCCCCCCGGCACAGCGCCTGCCCCCATTGCGGCCATATATACTTTTTGGGAACACACCCTTTTGTAAAAAGCGCCAGCGAATACTTCTCTCAAGCGCCATAGCAATGTGCTTTCTGTATTTACTGAGCATATACTTTTCCGCCTCGTATGTGTCCAGCCCCTCTGATATCTGTTATATTATACTGAACTGTATACTCGTCGCCCACCCTCGACGTCGTTGCAAGCTCTTATTTCATTTTTGTTCTCCACACACACCCTTCTCTTAGAGTAACCATGGATTCCATTAGTTTTGTGTATAGCGATGATGGTTGAGGAATAGAATTATTTACACGCAACTTTCTACAACGTAACGCACTATCACGAATTAAATTATTTATCGTTATTGTATTATTTTATTGTAATTTATTAATTTTTTTTTCAATATTATTTTTTGTCACATTTAATAAAAATGTATTTTGTGTAGGCTCAAATACAGTAATTCGATTTTATTCCAATATTTAAATATTTATAATATTAATTTTTGATATTTTAAAAATATGTTCGTGAGGGGATTTGGTAAATTATTGTTTTTTTTACGGATTCAATATTATTTCTTTGTGCTATAAATTTTTTTGATTATTTTTATGTATTCATTCAATAAAGAATCAAAATTTTACTTAATTTTGATTAATATTAAATCAATAAAATTTTTTTACGCATTCGATATAAAATTAATTTATCAATTGTATATTTATATTGGAGATGAATGAAATAGATTTTGAATTAAAGGACATTCGTGAGCTACACTAGAGTCAAATGAGTACTAACTTTTTATAAAATTTATGTATTAATTATTTTTGAGGTATTTATTTAAAACAATTAGTTAATCCACATTAAAAATTGATTTGACTCCATTTACCAAAATTTTCCAAAACAGTTTTAATTATATTTATTAAAATAATTAATATTCAGAGTTATATAAACTACACATTTCAAAAAATATTTTTAAACATTATTTATAATAGTATCTACTCTTACAATCTACTTATTGTAATTTTAAATACATAAAAATGCTAATTTTTCGTAAGTCTCTATATAATTAAAAATTTGATTTTTGATTTTTAATAACTTTCTAAAATATTCGATAAAGCGTTTTGAATTTTCAAGGGTAGATAGCTGCATAATTTAACTTATCAACACTAAAAAAAAATATATTTTATCTACTAACAAGTCTGATCATGAATGAACGTCCTTAAGATATGTGAAATACTTGAATGAACACGCGCGAAATATTGGGGAAATATTACCTATATGTATTTCCCCAATATATATGTATTAAATTCCAAGAATGCATCGCGTGCAAGGCCGAGTCGATCAGTGTTATATACATATATTGAGTTGACCTCCAAGGGGTGCGCGTGGTAAGCCATGGGAACCAGGTCAGGACGGCGCGGACCTTGAATCGGATATTGACATCGACACCTGTTGCGATAAAGTGTCCAGGCATCGATATCTCGATGGCCGGAGGTATATCGGGGATGGTTCGAATGCATATATACAATATACATATAGAGATATATTGGGGGAGAGTGGGGAATATCCACATCACTGTTGCATGGTATTGGTGTGGTCGCTACTGAATAACATGTGAGAAATGGAATTGAGGTAAAAATACAACGGAAATAAAATGCAATTTATTCGACAAATGAAAAATATTATTTTTTTTTTATTATTTCGAAAGAACAAATAGAAAGAAATTAAATGTTATTTATTTATATATTAGATTAAAATGCTTTGAAGCGTAGGAAATTATTCAATTATTGTAATATCGATAACCTTGCTCTCTAAATTAAAGTTCAAGTACAAATGAAAAAATTAATATTTCAACGTAAAAGTAAACAAATGCTGAATAAAATAAATAAATAAATAAATAAATTAATAACATCACAATAAAAAAGTGGCAAAATGGCAGATCATTATTGAGACATTCCTATAATATTAAAAAAAAAAAAAATTATTTCGCCATTTACAAATTTAAATTTATTTTTTCAAATTTTTATTTCAAACAAAAATCCATTGCAAAATTAACAAATAAATAAATTAATTCCATTCTTACTAACCATCACATACCTTCTCACCTATAAACATACACACCTATACATAAACAAACTCACACATAATATTTATATATTTATAAATCCATCAATAAAAAAAATTCATCAAAATCATTTTCACCTTCTTCACACATTCAAAATTCATCAAAAATTTCTTCTTCATCCACACACCAATGCAATCCCCATCATATCCTCCCTTCAAACAACCAACCAACCCCCTTCTCAAGCCGGAAAACTGTCGGAAGGGTTATATGTTTCGTGTCCCTGGCGCGCCGATCTCCCGCGGGATATTTTGCAGAATATACGCGACGGTGGGAGGAAAAAAAAAAAAAGTTTTCCTGCGGGAATGATGGCGGATTCTCCTACACTATTGCACCTACACTCTCTCAACTCTTTCTCACGCTTTCTCCCTTTTCCCCCAAGGGTTATATATTGCTATTACTATACCATCATCATACAAACACACACACACACACACTTGTGTCGAGTATAACAGTCATACAGAATAGAGAGCTAGCTGTGCCACTGGGAGTATATTCATTTGTAAATGTATGTATTCGAATATATACACATAAAATACATTCACATATATATATATGTATAGAAAGAGAACATTTGCAGTAGTATAATGTGAGGGCGGGCTTTTGCGCAAAGTTTTCAACGAATAAGGCGTCTGGACATAAACGCATTGCCACGCCTACGCGTTTTACCTTTCCGCGTTACGCGCGTCGAAACTCGGAATATTTCTCTCTTTCTCGCGTAATCAATGTGGAGACGCGTCGCGACGCCGCAACGTTATCGTTATATATCTCTATATACATGTATACATATATATGTATATTATGTCTATCTGCGAACGCGCGCGCCGGCGTCACTATATATACATTGGACTCTTTCACATTCACTGCGTATAGGTTATACATATGTATATGGATATGTGGATATGGGTGTATGTATGTGATCTCCATTGCTTGCGTTGCCTCCATCTCATCCGTCTCTCCCTAGAAAAGGAAACGTCGCACTTTATGTAGTAGATTTTCTTGCTACGTTTTTCTCCGTATTTCTCCATTTGGTTTTTTCACGGTTTTGATATATTTATTTCTCTCTACTTGTGGGGTATAGTGACGAGGTGTTTCTCACACGATTTGTTTCATTTAGTTTTTTGTTTTGGGTTCTTATACGCATTCGAGTATTTATATTCGCGCAGGTTTGCTTGTCCTCATGTGAGAAACACTTGATGGAAATATTGAAAGAGGAAAAAACACATCAACTCACGCTGGAAATTTGTAGTATACATATATATATGTATTTTTATGTATATATGTGTTTGTAATTATATATATATATATATTGGGGGAAGGGAGGGAGGGGCGAAAGAAAATTTCGAAGGGATATGGAGAAAGGAAAAAGTAAAATTAAAAATAGAAAAAATTTTGGAAAAAATTAATTGATTCGAATTTTTGTTTTTTTTTTGTTTGACGTTTATTTTGGTAATTTTGGTAAATGGATATTTAGATTTGGTTTAATTAATGTAATTTTATTTTTATGGTATAATAAAAAATATAGTTTATAAAAATTTTTGTAAATGAAATTGGAATTTTTTTTTTGTTTTTTTTTTTTTTTT
>JAQQBS010001422.1:6425950-6486683 GCA_030347275.1 Microctonus aethiopoides | reverse complement strand
TTTTTTTTTTTGTTTTTATTTTTTTTTAATCTTCAAAAATCCCGCGCTATTTCTCGGGCTCCGCCCTAAAGTTCGAGGGCGTACGAGAGCGGATCCTTTGCGAATAAAGTGGAGGGTTGAAAGCTGTGGCATTAGAGTTGCGGGAGTAGGATGAGTGCAACGACTCGTCGTTACCGGACTCTAGAGTCTCTCCCTCACTTTTGCGATCAATGAAGGTGACGCGCGCGCAGCTATCCGATTTTTTGAAAATGTGCCCGCCAACGACAAGCTCGCTTATTAACTATATATGTTCTTTACCCGCGTGCACTCTCTTCCGCGCCTCTTTCCCGACACATACAAACGCATAGAGACACACACACAGACACTAATGCGCATCGTGCTCAACATTCACATGTAGAGAATATAATGCATATATTTGGAATGGAAAGCATTAAATAATTCCCAACAATATTTTTGTTGAATAATATCTGAAATTGATAAAAATATTAAATATTTTTCGAATGAATAAAATAATTTTTTTTTTGGATTTAAAAAATGTTTGAATTAAAAAAAAATTTAATTTATTTACTACTTAATCTTTGGAAAATGGTTAAAAACATTATTTCTTTCGGATAGTGAGTAAAGAATTTAAAATTAATAAATATGATGATAATTTGGTAAAGTTAAAATGAGTGGGAAAAAATTTTTGAAATTAAAAAAATTACATTTTCGGTGATGAAAATAAATTCGGGGAATAAAATCAACTGGTAATGCCATCTCGTGGTGTCTTTAGTTTATTTTGAGAAAAAAAAAAGTCATTCAACCCTCAACGAGTTTGAGCAACCACCCGAAAGATGGCGCCACAAACACGCTCCCCAGAAAAGACTACGGTGGAGAAAAAAATTTCTGGCGAATTTTATTCTAAAATTCTGCACAAACATCTCAATCGGACATGCAGTTTTCCTGCTTAAATTCTCTTTATTTTTCACCCTATTCCATCGACCTATGGAAAATGATTTAAAGTCAATGTAATTTCAATTACACGTAATAAATTAAAAATCTCCATATGCTCATTCAAAATATCAAATTAGTAAAATTGAAATTCATAAATTTATTCATAAAATCTATCATCTCTCTACTATTTAAAAAAATTAAATATTAATATGAATACAAATCTCTCATCGTTCAGAGTGTTTTCTCCTCTTGTGATGCATGCTATTCGCGATAGCGTCCAAAAAGCCTGCGAGACATTTCTACTATGCGCTTGGTTTTCACGTGAAATTGCCAAAGTTTTAATGAGAAAGTCATTTAGCTGAAAACTTTCAGTCGCGATTCGTTGCCACTACGCGCAAATATCCAAGTGGTCTCAACTCTTTCTCCAGTAGAAACACTAACTAATAAAACGTGGACATCAGTGACGTGTTCCATACAAAACCTCATACATATACAGTAAAATAACTTTACCAAATATATTCCTCGACATCATTTCATTCATGAACATTATCATTAATTAAAACTATGAAACAAAATTTATAACATGGAATTAATAAATAGCATCAGAAAACTGCTGCGATTTCCAATAAAATGAGTACCCACAAGATTATATTTAAACCAATTCAAAACCGTCTTCAGAACTGATTAAAAAAAGGAATAAATAAAAAACAAAAAATTGGTAATAAAATTTTTAATAAAATATTGAAGGAAATAATTAAGAAAAGAGCAAGGTCAAATGTTCCTAGTTACTTGTCGAATCAAAGAATATTCATTATCATTATCAATTGCACGTGTCCTTGTATTAAATACACACGGCAATAGTAATAGTCGTGCGAGAAGCCGTGGCAAAAGCCGTTGTTGCTGCTGTGAGGATAATAAATTATTCGAGATAGATGATGTAGCCACGCCACAACGGTCTGGACTTGCTCAGTGCACGGCCGCGCTCATAACACTGCTCTCTGCAAACGGGGGTATTTATGCAGAGTCTGGTCGCCATGCTTCATATACGCTGTACCCGGGAATAGAAGTGACAGAGAGAGAGGTAACTAGAAAGTGTGAGCGAGAGTAACCGGGAACTCTACTCTGAGTTATGTCGGCCACGTTGCTCTTGATAGATTTTACAATTTACGATCAGTCGCGTACAACACGTCAAGCATCTCACGATCCTTATACGTGTACTCTCATCAACCTCAAAATCTACAAAAAAAAAAAATCGAAAAAATATCAACCTTGATATAAATTTAATATTACCCAAAGTTCCATTCAAGTAGAAAAAGTCTTTGCATGTACAGGCGCAGATTATTTAACATTATTTCAGTTATTTTTAAATGAAATTTGGATTATTAAAAATTTTTTTTTAATTTTTTATTATAATTGTACAATATTGATAGCGTTTCTTAAAGTAGAAATATTATTTTATGTCGCTGGTTTGATAGCTAGTGGTTTATTAGGTATTACAGCGAATTGCTGAGTAAAAATGACGTTTATAAATGTTTGGAATTGTAATTAAAATTTTTTTCAATTTTTTTGAGACATTTTTATATTCCAGTTTGAATGTTATATAAGAGACGACAATGAAAACAGGATTTTTGTGAATTAATAATGAGATGTTTCGTCCCCTTTGGTCATCTTGTACACGCAGCAGCCGTAAGGATTTTACGAGTGTGACCTTTCTCATGCTATTGAAGGGGCAATGAAGGAGATAATTCAGGGAAGGAGATGATGATCCTCATCGTCCGTTATCCAATCACCAGCTGTGAAAAATAAACTTATTTTCCATGTTACACATTGCATAGTCCATAAACACTTTTTATCTAAAAACAAAAAAAAAAAACATAGTAGACTGAGAAAAAAAATTATTTGTTGCTGACACATATCATATTAACCAAATAATATGTATTCTATAAATAATAGTTCATATATCATACTGGCTAATATTATAATACAATTAACAATAAATATTCTTGTTCTCAATTTACTTATAATAATATCAAAAATTGGATTCAAAAAATTAAATTTCGCGTATTAATTCAAATTTTGAAACAATTTACAGTAAATATTTTGATATCAAATGGCATAAATTAATGAATAAATATATTCGACACATACCTCGATGAAAATTGTTTGAAATATAATTAAATTAATAATTTAAATTCAAGAATTCATTTATTCACAGTCATGTAATTGGTTCCTAAAGTGGTCCTCTCATTCACAATAAACGAAATAATTCATTCATCTCAAAATTCCTCTATTCAGATTAAAAAAAAAAAGAAAAAAAGTAAAATGTATTATCGATATTACACAATAATGACATCAAATAGTTTTCAATTAATGTCAACCCCACGCATCAAAAGTATTGAGATTTAATTACTATGCTTGAATGAATTCAGGAACAAAATTGCAATCACGTCTATTACCATTTGTAGCTCACTCTCGTGATATATTCGCACTGGTATACATAAAGTTAACTGTCGGTTTATAAAACAAAAAAAAAAAAAAGAAATTCAAGCATCGTTGTGAAGTCACCGAATGAAATACAGCTAATGCAATTAAATGCTGCCGACAAGTTCCACGCCTTGTTATTGGCACTCCTCCGCTATTCCGTCCGATTCTATTACCCTCCCAACGTCATTCCATCCGATCCCCCGCTGGCTCTTTCGCGCCATCGTCAGATTTCGAACACTAAAAGGGAGCAAGAGGAAAACCACTCGCGCGAAACAAAGCAAGTGCCCGCAGTTGGAATTGTCCAATACAACGAAGACTCCGGGAATCCTCGATATAACTTCCCAATAATCGTGTTGGAATGACTTAGAATCTACGTACAAGGGGTGGATATACACATACACATATGTATATAAGTATATATAGTCTGCTTTAGAGAAAGGTACATGAGTTCATTCAACTGGTCAATCCTCCTTTTCACCAGTGACTCTAAATTCCAAAAATTCCTTTTCACTTCAATTTCGTGAATTATTTATAAATTTTCAAAAAATCAAATTTATCGACAAAAATTAAAAACAAAAACTAACATTAAAATATCAATAAAATTCTCTGTTATTTACAGTAAAAAACCGAAGGAAAAGTATTGAAAATTAATTTTAATAATATTTAAATAATATTAACAAAAATATAATAATTATTACCGCAATAAAAAAAAATTCATATTCATATGATTCTAAATAAATCTAGAAATTTGAATATTATTTAGTGCTTCCTAACCAACCAATTAATAAATAACAATATAAATATTATTAAAAAAAAAAATAATTCAAACTAATTGAAATATCAAAAATTATTTGAGTTCAATCGAAATTCTTTTCATCACGTACATCTAAACCACAGCAAACTCAATAACAATATACATGCATATATATATTTGTGTGTATCCATGTTCAATAGCTCGATATGGACGACGACACATGGGTGCACTCGTATGAGCATTATTACCAGACATAGATGAAAGGTAGATTGAGTTAGAACGGCATTATAGCTGCGGCGTCTGTGGAGATACCGTAGGGCGAGTTTCACTGATACTATGACGTTAACGTTCATTCTATATATAGTAGGTACCATTTATTTATATACACGTATATGTATATGTATGCATCTACGTGGCAGGAGAAAATGGAGAATGGACAACGAAGAGTAGAGGAAGAGAAAGGAGGAGAAACAGTATATACCATGGTAATGTTTGAGTGTAGACGAACACAACTGAGATGAGCTGAATTTGTCAAGCTAACAAGGTGTTAGCTTCTCTCGTCGCGGCCCACCTCGACATCTGTAATACCATAAAGTTAATTTCCGCAAGCTCACACCAGCCAATGAACGTACAAATATTATAAAAACAAAAATTTCACCACCTTTTTAAAAGTGGCGAAAATTAAGTAAAATATTTAAGTAAGAGTATATAGTATTTAGGTTATTTTTAATTGGATGTGCGTTATTTATTTAGTATAGCTTCTTTTTCTCGTGGGGGACAAATACTATTAGGTGGCGCCGACGAAATCTCACTTGCATCCAGTTGAGAATATTGTGGGACTTATCAAGCCATCGTAATAGTCTCATCAGGATGCAAGCTTGCAGATCTCATCATCCTCAGTGCTTCTAGTATCACGTATTTACGTACAAATGACGCAAACAATGGAATTGTATATGTATATAATACGATTATACAGATGTATATAAGTTGAATACTAGCATGCAAATAGCAATAATACAGGAAGTAATAATAAAGTATTATTATGATCTTACGTGCAGGTTCAACCGATTTTTTTTTATTTTCTGAAAAATATTTCGTAGTAACTAAAAGCTAATTTTGTTTTACGTTCAAGTTTCATCTTTGTTACAAAAATGTTTTTTATATGAATATTTAGTCATGATTTTTGAGTATTTAGTTTCGTTTAGAAATTATTTGAACTGAATATTAAATTGCATTTATACAATAGTCTCCAGAGAATTTTGTAGTTTTGAGATATATAACGTTGTTTATTGTAGTTTAGAAATTTCCATAGATAAGAGCTGGAATTACGATTGCATTGCCTAGTGTGTATAGATATGAGAGAACCAATGGAGAATGAGAAGCAGAAATAGAAGGAGAAATATATTGTGTATATAAATTGCAATTCATTGCATACTAAACTACATTTTAATAAACTTTCTTTTATGAATGAATTAAAATTGAATATAATATTTGATTAATTTTATCTCATATTTATTCTCATAGCATTCTAGAAAGCACAAAGATGAACTATTTCCTCAGACATTCGAGTTTGCAATGCTTTGTTAACGTATATAATGTGGAAGAAATACTCCAAAAGCATTCTCCAGAGGTCACATCATCTTCCTCATCGCCTTCCCACCATGACCACGCGCTGATAATTCCGCGCTTTTCTTTTATATATTAAAACTTCATATGTACATGTATAGTTCCTTCACCATCAGTCCGATTTTATTTCTTAAAAATACTAGTTTACTAAAAAATATAAATACATATTTGTATTTTATTCAATTGACTTCAATTTGACTAATTGAATTTTCTAACAAAATTAAACGTCTCAATTTTGTGTATAAAAATCGCTTGATCATAAATTTTATCTTCAGTTACATAAAATTTCCATGAAGAAAATAAAACAATTAAAAATAATAAAAAATTAACTATCAACACAAACTAAATATTAATATTTACTTGTAATTGTTTTAATTGAAGATGAAAGAAATAATTTATCCTTAGAATCAATTATTTCTTAGAATCAAAATTAAATTAAACAAACAAAATTTCTAATTTGACATTTCATAAAATTTTTAACTCTTCCAATTTTGGATACAAATAAAAACATTTCCCTATTTGACAATTTTTAATTAACATTCTATTTTTCATTGTTCTTAAATGAGACTTGATCGTTATACTAGAGCCAGTGGCGAGTGCTAGGTTAGGTTTAAGCAACTCCTGTGGAAGTTGTGGCGAGGGTTGGCCGGTAACGTTCGTGGTGAACACAAGAGAGAGAAAATAAGGACGAGTGGGCAACAAGGAGAGGATGGTTAGCTCCACGGCAACTATTATAAACTGTAGCACCTCAAACTACCGCTTCTGAGAGAAACCCTCGTTGTGCCTTCCCAACCCAACCATTCCTCTTGGTACACACTTGCATCGCGGGAAGTTCGCCGTTATACCCCACCAAATAGCCCAGAACCTGCTGAACTAACCCACACCTATATTTACTATACAACATGAACAATTTCATCTCACTTCCACCCTTATTTTCTATCTCGCTTATCCTTCGCCATCGTTACCTTCGTATTCCTCCTCTCCCAGGTACTGTACCCTCTAATCAATCAACCCCCAGGCAATTCGGAGGGTGCGCCCTGTCAGATACTCCCAAGCAAACCCAAAAGCATCTCTTCTTCAATCATAGAGACTATCTATCGCCACTAAAAGAAAAACTAAATCCAATTTAGCAAACTTTTTTAACTTAATTTATGTCTTCAAACCTTTGGAAGTAGGAAAACAATCAACAAGACAATCCTTTGGACAATTTATTTCTTTAATAAATACATTACTAACAAATCAATTCACTTGATATGATGAAATTTTTAGTATTAAAAATTGTTTTGATAGTTTTGAGAAATTAATTATAAAGAATTAGGAATAGAAAAATGATTATTGAAGGTATAATTTTGATGGCAGTGCATGTGAAGCAGAAAAGTTAATAGGTAATTATGAAGGAACATCAGTGGAAGGAATGTGAGGGAAATAATATGAAGAAGGAAGAGAACAGAAAGACAATTTTGCTATCGGCCAATCCCATTTATTTCCTCGATATCTTTTGGGTATAAGGCACCAGACGCTTCATTGGCTGCCATGAAATTGCATGCTCGGCCACACGTTCAGTTTCGAATGTTGGGTTTTCTGCCATCGATTCCACTATCGCATCGTGTATATACTATTATCCTTCTCTGTTTCTCGTGTTGCAAAACCATAACCCAACGCCTTAACAATATAGTCTGGCTATGCCTGGTGTATACAACTGAGTGAGGAAGTGAGGGTGAAGTTGTGTAGAGTAGTAGCGGGGTGAAAATAGGGGTCACTCGATGGTGCCGGGCAAATGTGAGGATTGTGAACAGAGGAAATAGAGTAATTATAAGGAAACGACGGGCGTTACCCGGTGGTGGTGTGCCTGGACAATTCTGTCGAACCCTTCAAAATTTTACATTTTCAATATACTGAGGAGATACACAAGCTAAAAGCTGATGCTTAGAAAAGTTGCTGAGGATTTGAAAAAAAAAGATTTTAAAGATAAAAAACTAAAATTATTGCGATTATATTTGAATAATGAGTAGCAATATTTATATCTTGTTAATAAGACTGAATAAAAATCGATAAATATAAATTCAAATCATAAATATTGCAGAAAACACTGGAAGAATGTGACTAATATTTAATTAAAGCGAAATATGAATGATAATTTTATTAAAGCGAAGCTTGAATATTTTTCGTATTCAAAAATTCCTGTTGGATATTTAACAGATCAAATTTCATTCAATAAATTCCATCTTGAGGTTTCATAGAAAAACTTTAAGAAATTTCTATTAACAATAAATTCCATTAAATCTTGAATGAAACATAAATTTCGATACTTCTTAAAATTAAATAATTTTTCTTCGCGCATCTATTGAAATTTATAATTGACTCGAAGTACCATCGAACGTCTCTTGCAGATGTTGACTGGCTAAAGGGGTTTAATTGTGCACTCGGGTTCCTTCTGACAGTTACACCACCGCGGCGAATATAGTATCTCGGTCACAGAGTATCGCCACCACCCTCCGAGCTTGAATTAACTGCGCGACAAGAGCCAATGGTCCCGACTGTATAACGACTCACGCGAGGTGCGCCATGCAATTAATATAATTACATCCGATTAAGCGAAGAGAGGTTATAAAGGAGAGGAGTAAGAGAGTGAGAGTGACATATCAAAGAAGAGATTTCTCCAACATTCCTATGGAGACAAAATACCCAGCAGGAGATTGATTTGGGATAGTAATAGTTTTACACTTATTTTAGTTACATTGTCTAGTGATATTTAAGCCGATATGTGTATATACATGTGGCGACTGCGATAAATTAATTTGAAGAACTTTAACAATGTCAAATAGAAAATAAATTGGTCTCGTAGCACATTTGTCTATCTAAATCACACATGCCCTTCATGAAATGTAAATTTAATTCGATGAAGTTAGGTAATATATATGTATGTATGTATGCAGAAAAGATAGAACATTTCAGATAGATACAAATGACCCAAGAGCCATAAGGAAACTATCTCAATTCTCTCGCTAACTAAAAGTTCTTCAAACCAAGGCGAATACAGTCATATAAATTTCCTCATGCGGTCACGTGTGCGCGTGCAATTTTCACAAAATTAAAGCTGCATTATTCAGCTAATTAACTACTCAAAACGGTACTCTAACATTGCCCACGTTCTCCCATTCGCGAAGTCGTACACAAGTTGGAAAGTAGTTTATAGTCATGGAAATCACAAAGCTATTGTAATACATAAAATAAACGCACTTGCGTTAAATTTTTATACTTTCTCAAAATCTTGTCTCGTTATATTATTTCTTTCAACATAAATTAATTTTCCTTCATCACAACATAAATAAATAAATAAATAAATAAACATCCCGATTTTAAAAATTTAAAAGTAATAACACATCAAAAATGATTAAATAAATTAAATTATAAATATTTTCTATCATATTTATGAATTTTATTCTTATTCCCCACAACATAACATCAATCATTATTATCAATATATAATTAATATTATTATTATCATCATTATTGTCGAGTTGAAAATCGACCGGAACCGGACGCCATCTTCTTCACGAACAATATATATAATCATAGTGGCTTTTGGACCAATTCTCAAACCATCCTCCTACTTCATTCTCTTCCACCCCGCCATCGTCTCTCATCTCTATCTCTTGGTTCTCCACAGAGTTCTCCCGAGTGTACGAGCAAGCTCTCAAAACTTTGAGAGCCTGACGTTGGTGGAGGCACGATTGAAGAGAAGAGAAATGAGAAGGAGCGTCGACCATACACTCCACAATACAAGTGAAGTGAGATGAGAGACGACAAATGTATACATACTTACAAACATATCTATATCTATCTATCTATCTATCTGTCTGTCTATGTATCTATGTATCTATATGTATATGAAAGATACATTATAAATATATACAAATGTATATGTATGTATAAAGTGTGAGAGAAAGCAAAGGGGACACGAGTAAGAGGGTTCTCGTGGGATAGAGAACATAGAATTGGACAGAATAGCTAAATATTCCTCTCGAGGAGTATAAGCTTACCAACGCCCCAGTGTGTCTAGCCACGCGTAGACGAAAACCTCGCTCTAGGTACAGAGGTAGAGCGCTTATATAAAGCCATCTTGATATCGTATATACACACACCCACGATTAGCCATCGTTGGCTCCATCCTCCAACGTCGACAAACACTATTGGAGGGAGATGTAAGCTTTCGATTCCAGTTGGTAAAATAGGTAAAATTTTTTTCGTTTTGCATTTTATCAAACGCGATCTATTTATCCAAAATTACAACAACATTTTATCACTAAATCATTAATTTATATTTAGTTATTAATTTACTTTGAATACTCAAAAAATCATGGGAAAAATAATACTGACGATGATTAGAAAAATATAAATTGTTTTTATTATTATTTTTTAATTTTTTAATTTCGCTATGGGAAACTAAAATTTGTGAGTACTAAATAAATAAATTTTGGTTTACATGAATATTAATAGATTTATTGATTCCAGTTGGGACTTTATATTATATATATTACAGCAAGAATAATAAGTAAAATTTTTTAAAGTCGTTTTGCATTATATCAAACGCAATCTATTTTATCAATATCACAACATCATTTGAATACTAAATTGTTAATATTAATTAAAAACTCGAAAATATATAGGGAAAAATGACACTGAAGTTTAGAAAAATGTAAATTGTTTTTATTATTCTTTTAAAATCTTTAGTTTAGTAATGAGAAACTAAAATTTTTTGGCATTAAATAAATTAATCTTGTTTTACATAAATATTAATTAATTAATTAATTCAAGTTGGGACTATATATTATATATACTGCAGCATTATATCAAACGGGATCTATTCCATCAAAATCACAACATCATTCGAACACTAAATCATTAATATAAATTAAATACTAAAAAAATTACGAAAAAAACGATACTGAATATATTTAAAAAAATATAAATTAATCTAATTATTATTTTAAAATCTTTAATTTAGTTACGAAAATATTTAGAAAAATATAAATTATTCTGATTATTATTTCGAAATCTTTAATTTAATTATGGAAACTAAAATTTATTAGCACTAAATAAATAAAATTTGGCTTACATAAATATTAATTATTGGAAAAAAAATATTTGTTTTAATATAATAAATTCGATTACTTTTTTTCTTGTAATATTAAACAAAAATTTGGATACATGTATATATATCTTTACTTATTATATGTAAGAAGAGACGTATAAGTTACCACCTCACCAATGTTGCGGTGTATTGGCCCTTCTACAAAATTTTTCCCTCTATTGTTTATACCGTTACCTTATTCCAAGTTTCACAGAGCGTGTATTAAACTATAGAGTTGCCTAGGCATCGACCCAACCCAACCACCCACCATCTGGATGTGCGGCCCATACATATCCGCTATGTACATTTCTAATCAAGCGATATTGTAACTGCGGTCTAACCTCCAAACACCACTGACCACCCCCGCAGGCCACGCCACGTTTATCCCCATCCTGTTGCAGTCGCGTACTCACGGACCAACACCAACAATCTCCACCATATTCCATATGAATCCCTTTATGCCCTCTATATTATATACATAAACAAGTATATGTATGTGCAGAATGGTTATTGGTAGGTGTGTATACACTTAGCTTCAAATATTTCTCAACCAATATTAAATTGCAGATCAAAAATTGTACGATTCGCCTTCGATTTCTGTCTTTGGATATGATCGTATATGTATTTATAATACATATGTATATACCCACGAAGGTGTATTTATTTATGTCGTCATATGATTCGAAAATGCATTTAAATTAATGTTAGAAAATTATTTATTATTGAAATAAAATTAATTTTTGATATTTAATTTATTATAAAATTATGAAAATTCAATTAATTCGAGTAATTCATAAACAAAAATTAATTTTTATACAAATAACTTGATATAAACAAATTATACTTTTTATTAAAAAATAGCTAGTGGTTAATTTACTGTAAATAATTATTTATAAAATCTCGTAAAGATATGGACTAAAAAATGCGCTTATAAATTATAAATAAATTCAATACTTTTTTTTATCGCTTTGTAATGAAAAGAAAAAATTTCATATCGAAACAAAATGTATTGTTTACAATATTTGATAATATAATATTAAGATATTCTGATTGTTAAATTAATAAACATAAGTAAATTAAGATAAAAAGAAATTAAATAGTGAAAATTTTTGACGAAAACACCCGAAAAAAAATATTTTCGTACGCTAAAAATATAAGAAAGATAAAATTGAATTAATAATAAATAAAAAAAAATATAATATAATAAATAAAAAATAAAAAAAAATTAAAAAAATATAAAATAAATAAAAAAAAAAATATAAATGTTAAATAAATTTAAGAAATACACACACAATAGTATGTATATTTATTCATATACATATATACAGTATGGAGATGCTTGAGTCATCCGCGTCGGCGTCGTCGGTATCGACGTCTTCAAGTTCCCTGGGACCGAGTGAAACAACGAGAGACCTATCTCCAAACTATCCTCTTTCCCTTACACACTCTCATTCCCCATCTGCACAAACCCCATCTTTCCTTATATGTATACATATACATTATACATATACACTTCACCCTCATACAAAGAGTCATTCCCCTTTATTCCCAAGCCCCTTGCAACTCCATATATATCCCTTCCTTTCACTCTAAACCGTACTTTTGGCCGCAGTTTCTCAGCTCACCAAACCCACCCACATTTTGCCTAGAAATCCCACCCTAGAAAGTCTAACGAAGCTGCTACTACTACTAGTACTACAACTACAACTACTACTGATGCTGCTTCGTTGCTATACGCCAACTTACACACACAGAAAAACATGGCGGCGTGTGTCGATGATAGGAGAATCGTTTCCTTACAATCCAAGAGTTTCATCCCTTGCTGGATTATTCGACTCTTACGGCTGAGCGCCCTTGCGACAATGGGTGATTTCATGAACAACGTGGATTTTATATTATTCCACTATCTATTAACGGAATTTGAATAATGCTTCAGAGAAGAAAATAAAATATTATAATATATTTAATTCTCAACAGTTGATAAACTTGGAAAAATATAATTTGGATTTATTCAATGGTTTATGCAAAATGTTTAACAACATTTGAATGAAGATGTAATATTTATTTATTGTTTGGAAGAGTCTTCAGTGTCCCTTCTAGTTTTATAGAAGAAGCGAATTGAAAGGAGATAGAAGAAGAGAACGAGTGGGGAGTAACGACACTTGTCTATGAGGAGAGAAGAAAACCTGTTCTCAATTTTGTACATGTGTGTATATGGTTATGGATGATGGAGATTGTGATGTTCTTCGATGGTCCACTTGGCAGCATTTTCTCACGGTGAAACTGACCACCGGTCATCTCGCGAGATGAACTTTTTATATGGAGATAATTAATTCTCCCTTATATTGGGGTTAGGAAACCAGTCTTTGAAATGATGTTTCAGCATTTGGAAATGTTTTTGCTCTGCATTTAATTTATTGGAAGGTATTGATATTAAAATTTTGTTTTCCATTTAATAGTTTCTTACATTAATGCACTATTTAAATCATTTGTTTATTTATACATTGAATAGAAAGAAAAAAATTGATTAATATTTTAAAATTAAAAAATAAAACAAACAAATTAATACAATTATTTTAAATCTAAAATTATATAATTAATATTCTAGTTGAAGAATATTTTTGTTTTTCTCAGTGTAAATAAATAAATATTTATTAAAAAATCGCTGGGGAATAATTGAATTAAATTATTGATTTATCAAATTTAATAATGTAATTAATGAATTTTTTTGATAATTATTTGTTATCAGATATGAAGATTTTAATTAATAAAATTGTGGCACAATTTTAAATAAATGACAACTGAAGAATGGTCATTATACAAGAACGTCGGGGTATTCTCACGATCCTGCGTTTAAATCTACACCGGTCATCTCCTGACTGGTCCAGAAGCCACAACAAGGAGGGAGAAATTATTTCTAAATGCCAAAATTCGCCGTGAGAATTTAAACTGGTTTTTTTTTCTCAACTTCTTCTTTATCGTCATTGGAATGAAAAATCAGTCAACAGTCTCAGAGATGCTGCGTTCAAAGTCACATGAATTTGTGTCTCCACATGACACTTCAACATATCGCATCGCAACATTACTCTCAGGTGAGTGCTAATAATAAATTTTTTTATCAGAATAAAAAAATTGATAAAGATTGAAAAAATAAATTCTAATTTACTTTTTCAATTTATATCATCAACATATTTACATGACATGGACTTGTCTAACGATAATACAGTTAACAATTGAAAATTTTAATCATAATACTAGATTATATTCTGACGTTTATTGGAAATTTAATATTGCTCATATCAGCGTCACGTGATATAATACAGATGTGTGCAACAATATCCACTGTTATATAAATTTAAATTACATAATGCTGTATAATCCAATATATATCCGTCCGACCTCACATAGTTCCCTATAATATATTAGCTTTTTCATAGAACTTTGAGGTTAGACTTATCGATCTAATAGATGTTACGAACAATATACATTGGAGCTTTAAGCTTTGGGTGTCTGCAATTATATACGACACTATCTATATAGAGAAGGTATCTTACACTTGCAACCACTCGCCACCCTTCATCTAATGGCTTGGCGTTTGCTTGGGTTCCAAGCTTCAAAGCCATCAGCATATATACCCACCCCTAAAGAAGACCTGTAATTAATCGCATCCTGAATGAAATATCCATTGTGAATAAAGTTCCTTTTGTTCACAATAAATAACATGATTTTCAATTTCAAAAAAAAAAATATTTACTCTAAAATTTTATGAAGAAAAAATTTTTAGTCATTTGAATAGCTTTAATTAAACAGAAAAAAGAAAAAGAAAAGTAAGGTATGAGAAAACCATTCGTAATTAGTAAATTTTTAGTCAGTAAAAATTAGTAAAGTTAGTAAATTAAAATTAGTAAAATTTAGTAAATTAAAATTAGTAAAATTTAGTGAATTAAAATTAGTAAAAATTAGGAAATTAATATTAGTAAAATTTAGTCAATTAAAATTAGTAAAATTTAGTCAATTAAAATTAGTAAAATTTAATGAATTAAAATTAGTAAAAATTAGGAAATTAAAATTAGTAAAATTTAGTCAATTAAAATTAGTGAAATTTAATGAATTAAAATTAGTAAAAATTAGGAAATTAAAATTAGTAAAATTTAGTTAATTAAAATTAGTAAAATTTAATGAATTAAAATTAGTAAAATTTAATGAATTAAAATTAGTAAAAATTAGGAAATTAAAATTAGTAAAATTTAGTCAATTAAAATTAGTAAAATTTAGTGAATTAAAATTAGTAAAAATTAGGAAATTAAAATTAGTAAAATTTAGTAAATTAAAATTTTACTAATTTTAGTAAATTAAAATTAGTAAATTTGATTAATTTTAGTACAATTAGTAAAAAAAATTTTTTTTTTTTTTGAATGATTGTTTTATATTCTTAAACCAGCAAAGTCATTGGTTGGTCATTAATATTTATATCACCCTACAAATTCCACAATCTATAATGAAAAAATTTCCTTTTTTTTTCTGTCATTCAAAATCATAACTCATTAATATTACTACATTGACATAATTAAACCTCCTAATTCTTTACATAATTTTTTTCTTTATCTCTACAATTTTAATTGAATCTATTAAACATATCCACAGCCCTAATTATTTCCACTGTTTATTGACAACTAAATTAGTTAACTTGCTTGTTCAAATTACAAAACAGTAAATAATCCTGAATAAGTATGAGTGCAAAAGCGAAATTACAACTGCGTGTATGTTCTCTTGATTTGTATACACGAAAGCCATGTTTGAAACGTACGAGAGTTGAGTGGAAAACTACGAGAAGCCAGTGATTACGTCGATCGTCGAAAGAACGAAGTCGAAATTGGATTAAATGTCTCTGTACCCCCCACATCCACAATTTCTCACTTGCTCCCTCAAATCCACTCTTCATCCTCCAATTCACCCTCAATTCCCTTCTCCTCTTTCTCTCTCTCTCTCTCTTTCTCCTTCCCCCCATTTTCCTCCCTATTCCCATAAACTCGCGCTCTTTCTCCGCGTTCAATATACAACATTTCTCGCTGTTGATGTCCATGCTGCCATTCCATTTACCGGCTTTCTCACCACACGGTTTACCATAAAGTTCGCACAACTTTGTCACACACCCACACATATATACAGATACAAAATATACATATATTTATATGTTGCATTTCAAACTGTGCATATAGAGTGACGTTAGTCGATGATGGCCGGGAGCCTTGTGAGTTTCTCCACCGATACATTGCCACAGAAATTGTTGGACGCTTGACAAAGTTTGAAAACTCTACGCTCTCATTGCTTTATGGTTAAAGCATCAAGTTCCACAAGAGTCTATGTATATATGTATATGTACATACATACAGTAGACTGTAATACGTTTGTAGATATATACATATATACAAGTATATAACCCTTTGTTCGATCTCGTGAGAATTGAAGGGAAGGAAGTGTATATAGCTCCACCCCCATGGCTCGCACTATATTCTCCTTAATTCCGGCGAACTAAGATGGCGGCCAAAACCATTGCGGGACTAACGCCAGTTCTATCAGTCTCAATGGTAATTTCAATTCAAAAGCAAGATATATATGTATAGATATATATAATATGATGGCACCCCTGAATTGGAGTGCATATATTCTCTCTATAACATCCAGGATAATTTTCTCAATTTCGCAGTTTCTCTCTCGAGGGTTGAATCGTTAAGGGCTCATAGTGAAATTCTCTGGGTTGTCATGACGTCATCGTCATCACTGTCATGGGTTATATTGGATGGTGATAAATATATATCTATTTACATTCGATGGTGAAGTAAAAGGGAGTGAGCAAAAGGATGAAAGAAAGGGTTTGAATGCCTATATATATTTATATATACAATTTACATATATGTATATATGTATAGGCTTGAACATGTTTCTGTAGTATTATATATGTATTTCTGGGGAAGATAAAGGGTTTGGGATATCGTAAGATAGTTTGATGGGCTTCGTTGCCAGGAGACATTTTAAGAGACAACATTGGACTAAGGTGCACAAACTTTCTCACTAATGCTCTGAGAGTTTATAGTGCCATTGCTTTTATAGATATATATATCGCTTTATTATTTTATGTAGGATAAGTGGATACAGATAAATATATGTATATGGATGAGTATTGCTTTATCTGTGTTAGGATTATCAGCATCTCGCTTATCTTGGTTCGTGGACTATATGAATATGAGAATATAGAATTGGAATAGATATACATGTATATTTTGTATTGATATAAATTATTTATGTATCTATCGTAGTGGAAATATGTGTACGTGAGTGCAAAGTAAACGGAATTACCTTATTCTATGCTGATAGTAATATGCACTATCAAAGTGTACTTATTAACCGTATAGATAACCAACGTAGATGCTTACGTGTCGATATATGGAATGATAATATTTTGATATTTATGTTGAGTTGATATTATACTTGCTGGTTATTATATTCTCTCCGTGCGATAGTGCCATAATTATTTACGCTATATTAGTGATTTTTTTTTTGCTTTGTTTATGAGATTTAATGGGATGTATGAGTTTAAATTTATTAATGTAGATTGGATGATTAATTGTCGGGAATTTTATTGAGCAAATCTGAGACGAAATTTTTGGGCTTTTCTAAGTTTTTTAGTAGTTGATTAAACATCTTATGGCACTCGTTGGCCTATCAATTTTACTTTGAATCTGGGGAACCTCTGAAAATGTTAGATTGAATCTAGTTTGATGCTTTTTACACCCAACACAATATTGTAATATTTTATTTCATAATAAATTTAGACGCAAATTCCTCCTTTGCGTCGTAGAATGAAAGATTTGGCAATATGTGATTACTTCGAAGTGTTGTATTTTGTATTAAAATATTTCTAAACAACCTTCTTTGCTCCTGAAGAACCTCGCTAAATGCCAATATTGAGCTTTAAAGTAGCATAAAAATTTCGACTCGGGAAAGTATGTGAAAAAAAAATATTTTATCATTATAATATAGAAAGTATTTTTTTTTTTAATTAATACAATTGGATTTATTTAATTAAATCTTAATACATTCAACTAAAAATGCTCAATTTTATTAAAAATCAATTCTATCTATTCAATTTCCAACGTATAAATGTAACTACTTGAAACAAATAATTTTCCGATTTAAAAATACAAAGATTTTTTTCAAATTTAGTTTTCAGCTTAATTTTCTTCATTCACCCATATAAAAAAACTCTAAATACAACTGATAATTTAATCAATATTATCATAAATAAACGTAGAATTTAAATACACAAATAAAACCAAGAATAAATTCATTTTTAATCAACTTTAAAACTACAAAGTATATAAAATACAACTAAATTGGATCGTTTTCCTTCAAATGCCTTTTCTCAATGTCCCAAGCTTTTCAGATGGTAATCGAGAAAGTTTAGTCCAACATAGCTAGTGCAAATACGAGTTGCACTACAGTTTTAGATGTATACATATAGAAGACACTCATCCGTGACGCAGTTGCACTCTGTACATTCCTGAGCTCTCAGGAGATACACGTTTAAACGCATACATTTATAGATACAAACATAAAGGACATAGACATCTACATACATACATACATACATATTGAGGAAGAGAAGTAGGTATAAGGCACAGAGATACTCGAGTGGCCAATGGCTGAATGGCTGGTATCCCCCGGTATAGAACAGTTTTACCGATAAGACCCGCCGTGTTTAACAGCTCCAAGCTAAAGCACCCAAACCTACACACTCGCTCTTATACTCTCTATTCCTCCTCTTACTATCACTCCCTATCTCTTTCTCTCTCTCTTGTATTCTCTCCTCTCGTTGCTTCTGTATATAGTACGGAAACTAAACTTGTCCCAACATCAAACCCGTAACCATGCACTATCAACATCGACAAAATTAAAATAAAAAAAAAAACGCAACAAAAATAAAAATATTTATTATCAATATCGATAGAAGATTATTCCAATCTATACAAAATAATTTAATAAAAATATCGACAATATACATAACAATGAATTCATAACTAAAATATTGATATAAATAAAATAAATTCAGATTAAAAATTAATAAATTTAATTTAAAAATAAAATAAAAAATTTTAGTAATATAAAATGTATGAATTTTAAAGAATTTTCGAGGATAAATTTCTTGTGACACAGAGAAATATTTACTCCAAAGTTGCCTTATGGATCAATAGAAGAGGCTGATGTATATATATATAATATAAATATACATATATGTATACAGATATATACAGATATATACTAATGCAAATCAAAGGGTCATGTGAAGTATGGGGTACACATGAATATATACAGCAGCGTGAAAGGGGTAAATAAGAGAGGATGCAGAATGGGGGGATACGAAAAATCTTATGTCCCCCCTGTGTATAATAGTGATAGAGTGGGGGAATTTAGCTTCACGAGATTATATTGAGAAACAGAGTGGGAGTAACCTTAGACAAGAGGCGTGGTCTTGGACCAACATTGTCTATATTATATACATATATGTATATATATTTCACCGTTTCATTCCTACTGTTTTTGCTTTGGTCATATTTCATTTCCCCGCGCGCGCACCAAAATCCCCACGACAACGACAACGATGCGCAAGCCATTACAGGATTATATTCTTGAGAATGAAGAAATGAGAGAAATTCTTACGTCTATTTTCTATTTTCTATCTTATATGTATAGCATTTTACCACCTCTATAATTCATTTCCCTCCCTTTTATCCTGCATCACTACTACAGTCTGCCAGTACCACTACCTTCACTACTGCATTCCCATCTAACTAACTTTCGTTTATTATTTGCGTTTAATATATTTATTAGACACACACACACACAGAATTATTGAACTTAAATTGAAGAGTGAATTAAAATTGTCTTGACGATTATTTTCACGAATTTTTTTTAAGATTTATACTTACTTACTTACTTACTTACTTATATTGTTCAATACCCTAAACGACGTATCCGTTTGTCGGAGACCGTCACGTTTACTGTATCACCGAGCTATTTTTTATCGACAAGGCCAACGTACGCCAGAACGAAGAGGCGAGAGAAAAGCAACGAGTGTGTATAGGGTATATAAAAGAACTTTTTTAACAAACGCGCATGCGGCTGAAAAATATACATGCATGTGTATGTGTTTGTATGTATGTTAGTGGTGACTAAACACACCAACATTACGATGGTGGGGAGAGGCGAAAGAAAAGAATAAAAAATAAAAAATAAAATAATAATGAAAACGAAAAAGTAAAAGCTGAAAGAAAAAAGTAAAAAAGATGTGTTTCAGAGCTTTATACATACCTATATATATATATTCTAAACGAAAGTGAATGTGGGGAATAAAAATAGCTTGTACATAAAATCAATGACCTAAATAAAAATGAAAGTAAAATCCTCATAAAAATAAATTCAAAATAAAAAAAAGTTTTTAAATTAAAAAAATAATAATATACATTATTAATAATTAATAATTTATATCAACAATCATTATATTATATTAACAGCTAATACATTTCGTAAGCTGCAAATATAATTAATTAATTAATTAAATATAGTTAGTATTATTTGTTTCTCAATAAAATTTTTAATTCCTCACAGATAAATTTTTCTCATCATTAAATAATTCACAAATGGAATTAATTCATAAAAATAATTATAACCACTTGTACAATTAAAATTATAGTAATATACATACAACACAAATTCAATATATCTCATTAAAATTCTTTTGTTTATATAAATACATATAAATTTACATTCTCAATATATCCATGTAAATGTGTATTCAAAATTGAAGGCAAATGATTCATCATTTGCATCGAAAATTCAGGGATGTAAAATAGAGATATAGTAAAAGCATCCAACAGAGAAAGACTGAATGAGGGTGATAATGATAAAGAGGAGGAGAAGTGAGGTTGGATGGATATATTCAAAATTTTGCGGATATGCTCGAGGATAAATTGTCTGCTCTATACACCATGTTTCTCTCTCTCCCTCACATGTTTCAACATTCTCTGGGAGATGACACACAGTATAACATACATATTAGTGAGAGAAATGGAGAGAGTATGAGAGAAGAATAGTCACTATGACGCTGTGTATACATATATATATATACAAACAAACGTGAACCAGTACGAAACGTTCATACATTTCAGTTACATTACCGTAGACATCATCGGATGTGCTGACGGGAAATACGAGCATAACTCAACCGAGACTACTGGAAACTGGTATTTCGTGAAAATCTCCATCTCCCTCTCACGCTCTTTCCTGTAAATATATATATATATATTTGAAATAATATGCATATATATATGACGCTGTAACTGTTTCTCAGATGGTCCATTGCCATCTGCTAATATTTCTCACTTTCCTTCAACACTTTGTGGACACTGTGGACACTCTGACTGATGATGTCATTTCCTGATTAAAATTATGTGGGATTGTGTGTGTGTGTGAGTGTGGGGTTGAGAAAAATTGCGGGATGATTGGTGATGTGTAAATCATCTTGAGTTTATTTGTAAGAAATGAAAATGTGGATGGGAATGAGGAAAATAATTCTCAGTCTTGAGTGTTATAAAAATATTTGGAGGAATTAATTAATTTTTTTGGTTCTTTTTAAGTCTTCTAGTAGTTGATTAAACATCCTATGGCACTCGTTGACCTATTAATTCTATTTTGAATCTGGGGAATCTCGGAAAATTATTTTACTAGGATTGAACCTAGTTTGATGCTTTTTACACCCAACATAACATTGTAATATTTTATTTTATAATAAACTTTGACGCAAGTTCCAACTTTGTGCCTTAGAATGGAAGATTTGGCACTACTTCAAAGAGTTGTATTTTCTATTAAAATATTTCTAAACAAACTTCTTTACTCGTGAAGAATGTTGTTATTTTAAGGAAATAAAAAATAAATGTATAGGTGAATTTAAATGTTTATGTAAAATATTTGATAGTTTTATTAGAATTTTTTCTGAATAGTATTAAAAATATTTTAGCAGACTGAATAAATTTTATTGAGTAATAATTTTTGAAGTATTTAATCAGTTAGGAAATAATGTAGTAAATGTCACCAGTCCAGCTCCACTTGTCTAGTCTACTTTTTTTTTTAGCTCTATTAACGCTTTTGTGATTTCTCTCATTGTTTGTTGTATTCGTAAATACATATGGGAGAAAAATTGTCAAACGTGTCTGGACGAGTTTGAATAGAGGAAAAATTTGCGATTGTATAACAGAGTTTGTCATTTGAAGTAAAATGCCAAAGGAAAATAATATAAATGAAATAAATAGGATAAAAAATGTTGATGGTTTATTCTCGTTAGTGTTTACTTGCTGTCGTGACTTACAGTACATAGAATTAACGACACCAATGTCTACGTTGATTATAGTACACAGTAGGAGGTTATATGTACACAAAGTTTTGGTGTACAAAAAGTTTTGGAGCTTTCGCACGTAGATATAACAATAAATTTCAGGATGTCGTCTGTGACGCCCTCCAACGACGAGGGTTTCATGCAAAAAATTTTACATTACGTCCTAATCCATGTTTTGTTTAAACCTGATTACGCGTTGGAATTCTATTGACTTTAAATAATAAAATAGAAAGTAGTAAAACAATTTTATTCATTCATTCATTTTATTCTAAGAAAGATTATTATTGATCATGATAATAATATAAAAGTAGAATGAATAATGCAAGAAATTTGTTGTCTACAAGTCTGAACCGGTATGGACCAGTTACAGCATCCACTATACACGTGAGACTTTATGTATATAGTGGATGAGAGACTAGATAATAAAATAGATAGGGTTAAAAGTTCGTGAGAGAAATATATTCTCTATAAAATATGAATAATAATTCATCACTAAAGTTTGAATATTTTATATATAAAATAACGAATTATTAATATAAATTCTGTTTATTTTCTTTATCACTTTATAATATAAATAATAATGTCATATCAATATTAAGATAACATCACAAATTATATAAAGAAAAAAATGATAAATAAATACTGAATTAATAGCTTTCGTGAAAAATCCAATTAAACATATGGAAATTTGAATTATTTATACTTTGAATTAGTATATGAATTGCATATTATTTTAATTGGATTTTTCTCAAAAACTATTAACTCTACGGTTTTTAGTATAGAAAACTAATCTGTAGAAAATTTAATTTCCTACAAAAAATGTCTCTTTAACTTTCGCTGTAAAGTTGATAGTTTTCGAGAAAAATCGAAAAAAACTATGAAATTCGAGTATAAATCGGCTTTAACATTTTTTATCGGTGGAGCACTTCACAAAAAATAATTTAGCAATAGATACTTTTGAAGATTAAATATTTCTGTACAATTTCCACTGAAAACCAATTAAATAGCATAAAATGCCGCGAAACTTTGCATAAATGAAGAAAAAAATTGAGATTTACGTGTTAATTAAATAGAAAAATTTCAAATTAATTGAAAAACTATATTTAATATTAAAATTAAGATCTCATCTTTGGTGGGAATTTTTTTTTGAAGCACCCTAATATATATTATAAAAAATTAAAAATATACTAGATCAACTAGATCCATAAATTGAAAAAAAACATCTAGATAAATAATGAAATAAGCCCTCCATGAAACTTAACAACAAAAAAATCAAGAAAAAATAAATAATTATAAATAAATAAATAAATAAATAAATCTAATACAACAGAAACACCATTTTCTTGGAGTTTCTTGAAACATAATTCATATACAATTGTGTGGTGAGACTGCGAAGCTTGCGGGAAAGCATATATACATATACATTATATACATACATAAGTAAGACTAGTGTTGTTTCATTAAATGTATGTGTATGTACATGAGTTTAGGAGTTGCGCTTGGAGCGTATGCCAAAGGGTGGAGTATAAGAGAAGACCACCAGGAAACGCGCAAAGCGAGTGGGGAAACTGAAAGGAGGAGAGGTTGGGCGGTCACTTGGCGATTAAGAACACGTACTAAACCCTGGCTATATGCCTGGTTTTCCACCTCCTGTATGTACAACCTAGGATCAATACAACTTAGTTCCACGAGAACCATCCTCACTCGTTTCCTCAGTCTCTCCTCAACTTTGTATATGCATATATATGTACATGTATAAAACTACACCACTGTAGCTTTAACAATCTACCACTACTATCATCAGCATATTCCCTTTACAGTGTTCTTATGTCCCCGGGACATTCGCCAAAGCTGGGCTTCTTACGACCGTACCGCAACCACCCACTCACTTTCATCCTCTAAAAGCTCCTTTCGCCTACAGATCTATACATGCTGCATGTGTCCAATAGCCTAAAATGAACGCAATGTAAGAGACATGTAAAGGAGGTGAAGCCATTTAAATTAATACTCGCTTATTTAATTTATAATTATGGAGAATTTTTTTTTTTTTTTTGTTATTTTTGTATGATTTTTTTTTTTACCCGAGTCGAAAAATTGTCCTGATGTCGATCTGTAGCAATAAAGTTTAAGTCCGGATTTCATCCTGGTGAGCATATAGTTAAAATAGAATTTCTTGGCCTGATCTCACCCTGGTATTTGGGTATGTTACTGTTATGATTATTCAGGTATTTGAATTAATAATAATTGATAAAATATATATGGAATATTCTAATTATTCATATTTAATGGGTATATTTTATAAGAAATAAAAAAATTAAACAATCAGTAATAATTAAGTTCACATTCTTGTTTGATTTTTATTTATTGAAAAAAATTAATGAAATTTTATTCAAAAACGAATAACTTTAATGTGATATTTAAAATGTGGATGGATAAATTTATTGTATATTTAAGATGAAAAATAACTGTAGCATGGGGATTTCATTTGAAAGCTTCTGAATGATTTTAGCAAATACATAAAAATATTTTTTGTCTTCATATTAATTTGTTCAATGTATTTATTTATTTTTTTAAGAAACAAGGAAATATTTTTCAGAACGATTGTACATTTTCTTGGGTATTAATTTCAGTGATATTTATTAGTTTATATAATACAAATAATTTTTTTCTTCTGAAAAACTTCCGATTGAGATTCTTATATCAAATTTTAATTCTCGAATAATTATTAAAAACTTTATCCTCAGATCATAATAAAATTTCATCACCACATTTTCCTTTTATGCATAAAAACTATTCAAAGTTTCATGCATTAAAAAAAGCCTTTGAATATATTCATACATATTTAAAAATCTCAAATCTATCAAAGCATCAAAATTCTATCAATAATAAATTCACCAACAGATTCTGATTATTCAACAGTGATCGAGATAAAAATTAAATAAACAAAATGGGCCTTAAATTTCATCAACAATAATGATGGTAATATCTATTGACAATTATACACATACTCATACTCATACATACAT
Source organism: Microctonus aethiopoides (assembly GCA_030347275.1). Taxonomy (NCBI): domain Eukaryota; kingdom Metazoa; phylum Arthropoda; class Insecta; order Hymenoptera; family Braconidae; genus Microctonus; species Microctonus aethiopoides. Next base: position 6,461,277 of record JAQQBS010001422.1, on the reverse strand, counting down.
ATATATACGTACATTAATATACATTTTCCCACACACGAAAAGCAATTCCGTCCTTTCGTGCATTTCACATCCGTCCATGAGAAAATTTCTCCAATTACTTCAGCAAGATGGATTCATAACTCGATTGTTGCGCCACCACGTGATCTATACTCCATTCTCATCATATATTCCATCTCATGTACTCCTTTAAATCTTCATCACACATCATCATACATAAATATATTTGTATATGTATACACGTCAATTTAAATTGATAATTGGGAAACAACTGCATATATAAAATAATTTTCTCGAGTCAAAATTTTTGTGATTCTCTAAGTCTTCTAGTAGTCGATTAAACATCCTATGGCCCATCAATTCTACCTTGAGGAACCTCTAAAAATCTATGATTGAACCTAGTTTGATGCTTTTTACACCCAACCACAACATTGTAATATTTTATTTCATAATAAACTTAAATACAAGTTCCTCCTTTACGCCTTAGAATAAAAAATTTGGCAATATGCCACTACTTCAAAGTGTTGTATTTTCTATTAAAATATTTCTAAACAACCTTCCTTGCTCCTGAAGAACCTCCCTAAATGCCAATAATGAGGTTTAAAGTAGCATAAAAATTTCGACTCGGGTTTACTTTATAAAATAAGTAAAAATTTTTTTTTTTTTTTATAACCAACCATTTTTTACCAAAGTTACTCGCGTGTGTACCGCTGTCATTGTTACTCTGCATATAGTTTCAGGACAATACTCACACTTATGTATACATATATACATGAAGAATGTGTATACCTGGTTGCCACCCCTTGGATGAGCTTCAGCCAGCGGCGTGGCAAGCCAACCCGGCAAAAGCGATTAATTACTTTGAGCAATTTGCTCACCAACTCCACTCAGCTCGTAGACCGACACTATTCTCATTTCTCCGAGCGAGTGGCCGTGCCAAGGCCCCACCAAAACTGGCCTCATATTCTATCCCTGTCTCTATTTTCTTCTTCCTCTCTTCATCGTATACTCTCTCGCACTTTGCTCCTCGTTCCCATTTCCAGACATACTATTCAAAAGGTTTCTTGGTGTTGGCTTGCTTCGTTCATTGCCCATGAACCCACTGCACGCAAGCAACACAAGACCGGAAGGTTCTACCAACAGTTACATGTATATTCTTGCATGTGTATATTTATATACAGTTACAACAATGTCAACGTATTCGTTGGAGGCATCGAGTGACTTCCGGTAATGTCCCTATGTACATCTATTCACCATTCATGTAACCATGATGAAAGAGAAAAAGATTAGAGGCGAAGAGAATAAAGTAAAATGTTTATATTGAATTTACGAAAATTGAACAAGTAAAAAAAAAAAACTTTAATGATTAGATTTTTTTATTTCTAGTTCTTTTTTCTTTATTTTTTAATATAAAAATACGTTTTAATAAATTTTTATCTTGATGACAATGATAAAAATACAAAATTAATAGTCGAATGATGAAAAATAATCTCAATAATTTTGTTTTATTATAATAATTTGAATATTGTTGCGGTATAGAGTATATCAATGCTGTAAACATGTTGAATACATATATGTATGCATGTACATATGTATAGATATATCAATAATGTATATAAATGTACGAATATATAGTAAAGGGTCAAAAGGGATATAGACACACACACACACGAGCACAACTGCAACCATGAAGATATTAAAGTAATGAGATTAATTAATAGAACAGACCTCGGGAGTTAATTTGGAAAGCGCGCACAGGGTCCCAACCACATGACTACTCGCCTCGTCTGGGACACGAGATATAACATAAAGTCAGATGAAGACGTAGCTATAACTGTATATACATCATGCACATGAATGTATACTACTAAAATAGATAGAGGACCTGTATATCTAAATTTTTATTTAGTTTTACGACGAAATAAATTTTATACCATCATTTAAACGAATTATAATGACATAATGACTTGAATATCATCATTCTGATAATTATTAACAATGAAAAAAATTTATTTTATAATAATATGATAATATAATTATCAAATTTTACTATAAAGAATTTATTTTTTTGGTCGTTGATTTTTTAATCTTGATGCGAATAAATTTGAATATTTATTTTGGAGATTAAATTGCAGATGTCTTAATGTCTTGATTCTCTTGCTTTGAACTACACGTATAGTTATTTCTCTCGCCCCTTTCGCAGCCATCTTGTACACACACCCCGCCTTTCCTTTCAACCCTCATATAGATACTATGTTCCTGCTAACGTTAGACCACCACCTCTTTTCATCTTACCCTCCTTCTCCTTTCATAATTTCACCCCGTTATACCCCACCTTTATCAATACAATACACGTGTGTGATTGAGTATATGTGTGTGTTTAAGTGTGAATGCCACCCCTTATGACTTCAACCCCTCGTTCGATGCTAAGGACCGCCCGAAGTCATAATAAATTGCACGCGATTTGAAGACTTGGATTAGAAATAATAAAATTATGTTTTATATTATTGAAAAATAAATTTTATATGTTTAAAAGGACTTTGATATTCTTCAGAAATTCAAAGACAAAATTGAGAGAAGTTAATAAATATAATTATGGCAATTATAAATGATAATTATTTTTTATTGATATTTTTAATATTTTTTTTTTGATTTATGAAACTAAATTTTTGTATAAATTATCAGAGTTTTCAGTATTTTATATATCTGGGTGACGTTGTGACAGGTCAGGACTCGCTCGAGAAATTACTGGTATTGATGTCAATCATGAAGAAAAGTGTTCTAGACATTCATCGAATTTAATATTCAAGTAAATAAATTTAATTCGTTCAAAGTATTTTGTTTTCTCAGGACTTATACACTTAATTAATTAATTAATTAAATTATTTGTTTGTGTGTATTTATAAACAATTAATATAATTATCACCTACCCCTTCATTTAATAACATCAAATAATTATCGAAACTGTTGCAACCATTTTCAAAATCATACCAAAATTATAATAATACACAGTATTGATTATTAATTCGTAAACTATTTAATAAATGACAAATTTAATATGGAGATAACTATATTTCTATCCTTGCCATCATCGCTAATTTGACCAACCAAACAAATATCTAAAAAAATTATTTATAAAAACCATTTCATGAATACAATAATATAATAATACCAAATCGTATTTAATAAAATTATTCATTACTTCACTATATTTAAATCATGAATTCATGCGAATAATTTTTGATTCATCTGCAACTATCCAAGCGTATTTCACGCCACGAGATTATTCTCTTCGTAGCTATTCAAAATGACGAGAGGTATTTGGGGAAGGTCGTCGGGCTTAAATTGCACGACGAGGACCAAACCAGGAAAATGTCCACTCTCTCTCTCTCTCTTCATCTCTCAGTGCTTTACTATACCTCCACCACTATTCACCTCATATCAGACGCTCGAGTAGTCCGCGTAAGAGGAAAGAGAGGAAGCACTTTACCATTCCTAGCTATACAACAGCAGTTTGGTCTTCTCTGATGGCGCACCGAGGGTAGTCGCAATACTCTGAAGAGGATAGTGGCAGGATCGAGGGTTCCTTAATGACCAAAGTCCGATCTGCAGTATAATTCCGAAATGGAATGTCCTCATTTTCGTCAATCTCCTTTGCACTATATGTACATATCTATTCTCATGACATCCAAAGAAACAAAACAAAACAAAAGAATATATGTGTTGACTTCACAACTTGAAATTTTTATGCTACTTTAAACCTCATTATTAGCATTTAGTGAAGTTCTTCAGGAACAAGGAAGATTGTTTAGAAATATTTTAATAGAAAATACAACAACTCGAAGTAGTGACATATTGCTAAATCTTTCATTTTAAGACACAAAGGAGGAACTTGCGTCCAAGTTTATTATGAAATTAAATATTACAATGTTGTTTTGGGGGTAAAAAGCATCAAACTAAGTTCAATTTTAGATTTTTAGAGGTTCCCCAGATTCGAAATTTTGTTCCTACTTTAGACTATGCAGATATAGCTCGTTTTGTAGCAATTAAAAGTATTATTAAGGACGAGCTCTTAAATTTTAGTCTTTTTTAAGACCTTAGAAATGGCAATAATTTCCAGTTCTTTCACTTTAAGATATAAAAAAGGCATAACGAATTTTAACTTGTACCTTCTCGTATCTACATGGATGAAATAGAAATATAAAAAAGGAGCAAGTTAGAAAAACTAAGGAGTTATCAAAGTTCAAATAAATATAAAGGACATAAAAGGTATTGGAAAGTACAATTGAGAGATACAGTAAGAAGAATAAAGGTCTAAAGTAGGAACAAAATTTCGACTCGGGTCCCCAGATTCAAAGTAGAATTGATAAGCCAACGAGTGTCATAGGATATTTAATCGACTACTAGAAGACTTAGAAAAGCACAAAAATTTCGACTCGGATTCTGATTGCCTCGTTACTAATCTTTCAATCATAAATCCAAAGGAAGAAATAATTGAGCTGATGAACCCAGTAAGCCTTTGAGTGTGCTACAAATAACAATCGTAACACTGTCGATATATTGGGCGCAGATGCATGTGAGCATTCATGTGAGTACTCGTAAGGATGCGTTGCTTTTACTGCAGGTAAAGGAGAGAAGTTGGTAAAGCGAGAAATGGTGGTGTTCTGTATAGAAACCCAACGATCAATACCCAACAACCCAACATACATACATATATATACATATTTATATATGTATATATATTTCAAATATATATACATATAAGTTTGTATAACTATACATATATGAGAGTATTCGGTAACGCTTGGATGTATACAGGACTAAAGGGGGCAAAGTCCGGTAGAGAAATAGGGGTGGAAACATCCCCAAGGAGCCGATAGTGGCCCGTGGCGTTGAGAGACCAAACACCCCCGTCACCGACAAACCCCTTGTCTAGATACCTATTCCAATTCGACCATGCACCCATCTCTAGGATTTCTAGGATTTGCTACGAATAGAAATTTATCTCTCTCTCTCTCAACCTCTCTATACATTTCCTTTATATTTATGGCTTTATCTTTATCATTTAGTTCCCTTATATCTGTTTATTTCAAGATGATATTAAACATCTAATACACTTGTCTTTAGATATAAAATTTATTTTATAGTCGTATCAATTTTATTTTATTTTTAGTCCACGGGGATTTTATTTATATTTAAGGATTTAATGGTATAGTAAAGAAAAGAGAATGAACAATCACGTTTAATCCAACACGATGAGTCGCTTCTGGCTTTATTACCGAAGGTCACGTGTAAATAGATAGAGAATGATGAGGCGTGCGCGTTAAAAAGAGGATGGTAAATGAGAAAGTGAGAGGCAAAGGTCGTTTGGGAACGGGAACATGGTGCGCGATGTTGGGAATTGAATGAGGGGAAACGTTCATCAAGTATACAAGAGGAAGTACCTAAAGGTGGTGTGGCAATGATGAAGGAGGAGAAGGAAGAAGAAGAAGAAGTAGAAGTAGAAGACCGACGTGGTGAGCTTCATTCATGAAAGTGTTTTATTGTTTCAGGGGCATTCACAACGCACGAGAGTTGCTTGCATGAGGAGGGTACCGGATAATAATAACGGGAGGAACCGGAAGATATAAACCTGAAGCAAAAGTGGCTGGTACCCCTGCAACACACAGACACAATGTAATGTAATATACCAACCCACGCTGAATTACTAAAATGACTTTCGTCGGTGCTGACGCCGGAGGAACTCTATGTTAAGAATAATTTATAAAATTTTTATTTATTTTTTCTCTCAATGAGGAATTTTATCTGGCATTTTATTCTGTAATAGAATATTCAGATAGTGAATCAAAGAATATTTGAATTTATTTAAATGAAATTTCATTAGAGAAAGAAATAGTGAAAGAAAAGAAAAAAAAATTGAAAAATTTCTGATATGAAAAAATGTTTTTGATACGAGAGAAAATTACGGCTGAACATTGTAAGACATTACTACTAAGGACCACGCCCCTTAAGAATATTCTGAGCTTTCGGCAACACCTCTATATATATATTTACCCACCCTTTTCGAATAACCAAACCCCTTTCATCCCTTTCCCCAGTCTCGCCCCTCCGATCATGATGTCCCATATATCTATAGCGCAACATTAAGGGATGAAAAAAATTTTAGACTTCTTATTTAGGACAATACTTTTTCATCTTGATAATAATCGCATTTATAAATATATTAAACGGCAAAAAATATCAAAATAAAAAAATTGTAACGTTATATAAACAATTTATTTAACGGTTTATTACTAATAAAAATTTTTTATTATATTCAATTTCTTTTTCCAATCAAATAAACAAAAGTTTTATGTATTTACATATATGTATATTTTTTATTTTCAAATGGAAATTGATATCGTTATTAAAATTACGTCGTTTAGTAAATTGTTTTTATATAACGAAGTGAAGTAGATATGATCGTTATAATAATAGGTAGCAAAATTAAAATGATAAAAATGAATGAAACATGCTGAAATAATTAGTAGTCTTTCGTTGGATGATGGCTGCGATGCAAAGATATAATATCAGAGGGTATAAAAGAATTTTCTGCCCAAAGCGTGAAAATGAAGAAGAAACCAAGCAGCGGCGAGCCATAAACCGCGCGATAAAACGACAAACAAAGCAACGCGCAACCGCTTAGAAAGTTGCTCCTGCTGCTGTTTGGCTCTCGTTCGTTTCCTTTTTCATTTATTCACATTTTTCCCTCTGTGTAAACACACCCCCGATGGCTATACATGAAGAGACTAACCAACAGAGTATTCCAACTAAAAATACCGCGTGACACAAAGTAGAATATAAATTGATTTCATTAAAAATTTGTAAAATTATTTAAACACTTTCAAAGATGAAAAAAAAATTATTATTTATATTTAATTTTCACATTTTATTTTTATTCACTGTCAAATTAAAATTTTTTTCTTTGTGTACTTCAGTCACACGTACAGGAATATGTTTCGTTCATTGTATATGTATGCATAATAATTGTTTAATTATTTATCAGCCAAGTTCATTACGTTGGATTATACCTGCGGCGAAAGTACATTTTTTATCGTGTCCCATTAGCAAATATATATGTGTGTGTGTGTGTGTATTTATATAATGTGCATAAAACTCGCGAGGTTTGTCCCCTAGGTCACCTCGTCTGCGGTGAACAAATTGTTTACGAAATGACCACACACGTTAGTTGTTCCCGACGTTTTGTTGCAGCTCTGAGTTAATTGGAAGACGCATTTTTAATCGGCGCTTTATTTGTATAATGAAAAATTAAATATATAAAATTATTTTTATGGCAGTATATAATTTATGAAATTATAATTCATTTCATGTTTTATATATAGAGGAATTCGGTGATTGACCCTAATTCAAAGAATGTAACTAATTTTTTTTTCTACATTTATATAGAATTAAACTTTGAGGCATTATTTAGGATAATTGAATTTTGTATAAAAATAAAATAAATTAATAACTAGTTTCTTTTTTCGAACTTTATTTTTTCTACAATCACTCAGCATTAACCACTGATTAAAATTCAAAGGTTTTCTCACTAAACCTCATGTCACATCAACAAAATCCATAATAAAAAACTAAGAAAAAAATTATTAAATTTTTGCTGAGTGTTTAAAAGAAAAGAAAAAGTACAAAAATAAAATAATTAAAACTAAATCGATTTCCATTGTTTTTCATCGAAATTTAAATTAAAAAAAAATGTACATCATAGAAACAAATAAGATAAAAAAAAATCCCTAAACAATTGTAAAATCAAAAAAAAAATATATTTGTGAATTTAAATTTCAAAATCTAACTAAATTAATTTATTAATTTATTTTCCCAATAATCCTCTGAAATTTTAATATCAAATATTACACTCGGAATCACAATCAACAGCAGCTGGACCAACGGTCCAGCGTCACCACCATCTGCCAGACCGGTTTGGTCATCTTGTTCATATGCGCAATGTCCAGTTTACGTTAAAACAGCTTCTGCGACCGGTCATCATTGTCTACCTATGGTCCATCATTGTCCACTGTCGTATCATCAGGATGCTGGAATATAACCCTCGACACAGATACCCATACATATCAACATCTAACTGACCAGTTATTCTACCATCAAGACATACATTCATTCATATATATATCTATACACTGACCATTGCCACCAATATACACACAGCCATTCAGTCATTTGAATCTCAAATAGGGGAGGGACTGGTTTTTTCCCATCAAGTCTTTTTATTCTTTAGTTTCTTATTCAGTCTCAACACACAAACGAAACTTTACGTAAGCGAACAAGAGTAGTCTTAAATATTATTCGATTCAGTGCTGTTGAATTGTATTTTCCTAAAAATTTTTGAGAATAAAAAATAGAAGCAAAAAATGTTTTCAATAAAATCAAAATCGTCGCAAAAAAAAAATGGTAAGTACTTGAATGAAAATTTATATTGTAGAATTAATTTAATTCTCTCTCTATCTCTCTTTCTATTATTTATTATTTTATTTATTTAAACAGATTTCTATTTAACCGATTCGTCAGTTTGAAAATATCTTATCACTAGACAAATACTGAATTGTTCACTTGAAGGTTGATAACAAAAAGCGTAGGTGGCTCTGCCAAACTGTGTATTAAATTCCGATCAATAATCCACCCACGACCTTTTCCTCAACTCAAAATGGACTCCTACGCCATCTCTCTGTTGTCCATTCGATTCACCCAAACTCACCACTACTCCAATTCAAAATAAACCATTCAAATAAATAAATAAATAAATAAATAAATAAAAAATCATACCTAGAAATTAATATCAATTTCAATAATAAAAAATAAAAATTAAACAAAATCATTTTCTCATTCCGCAAATTATTAATCTCGTCATATTACTATTTCTCTTTACTTTCATACTTTCCAAGTATCACTTAACTATACTCTACAGCCTCATTATCACAAATGAAGTACCTGCTGATGACAATGTATGAATTAATATAATAAATTGTTATAAGAGAAAGTCAGTCAATCTTATAAGGCGACAGCTGTGGTTGAAGGAATCCATTAACAGTAGACTTAGTTCATAGTGGTACCTACTATACTTTTGCAAAGGAAGACGCAACTCACTGCCAACCAACAAAGCAATAGTCATCACCAGCCATACATCCACCCTTCAAGCACAAGCTTTTGTCTTGTGTGATAATAAGGCCAACCATTGTGTTAGCATAGGTAGAATTTCGCACATCGGATATGGCTGCCTTATTGTCCATCGGTCTCTCTTGCCTCCAAACCCGCGTGCACATATATACATATGTATATCTAAATATATCTATCTATATGGATGTATGTATGTATAAGGCAAAATCTCAGAGATAAGGACCCGGGAATTCTAATCAACTCTGTTCATCCTGTACGTTCTCTCTTTCAATACTTAAGCCTTCTTGTTCAATCTCCTGCTAGAAATTCTCAAACGCTCCATAACCCACATGGGATATATATACGCACTATATACCTTATCAGCAACATATATAAACCAAACCCTCAATCTTCACTGCTCAAAATTGTCTCGACATAACTAGTGCAATATTCATTGTCACGTTTCATCTGCGTCAGTTCACTCTCGCTACAACAATATTCGTATGTGGTATACTGGTATGCAAAACGCATGTACACAAACATAGATGTGTGTATGTAGGTACACTGAGACAAGATTACATTATCATCCCTTTGGTCCCTGTCATTGTACGTGACCAATCAACGTGTCTTAATGGCATCCTCTCTTAGTTTACAACACATCGAACATAAATATTATCTTGGAGTATATGGGAATATTTTTATTTAGGCATCAAATAATCCAACGATCAAATAGATTTGTGTAGAGTGAATGATGATGATTTATTTATTTTTTTTTTTTTAATAAATTGGCTACAGTTTTAATTTGATTTCTTTAAGTATTTGTTTAATAATATTTTAAGTGTTTTAAATTATGATTAATTTTTTCATATAATACTTTTTTTAATGAGTTTGAAATAATAGTTTGATACGAAATAATAATTTCGTACTAATTTAAATACATATTTCTGCTATTTTTTGTCAATTTAAATTTTCTATTTATCAAAATTTGAAATTTTGATGAAAAATGATAAAAAAAAAAATTTTTTTTTTTTATTGATGTTTAAATTAATATTGTAGCATTAATTTTATTTTTCTAGTACAGCTTTTGTTGCTTTCAGGTATTTAATATAAATGTTAACTTTATAGAAAAAAAAAAAATGTAATGGAAAAAATATTTGAATTGATTATTTCGAAATAATGGTTATAAATTACTGGTTGCAAGGTGATCATCGTGTGCTTTTCCAATGTAACATGCATGAGAAGCAGTACTAGTCCCTCAGGAATAAAGTTATATCGGCCGCGGGTGTGTGCATACATGAGCCAAGTAAAAGTAAGAGCGAGAGAGGATGGAAAAGCGTTATAGAGAGTTAAAAAGAGGACGGAGAATATGGGTGCTCTAGCAAATGGGTAAGAGTGTTGGTAGTGTGTTCCTGAGGGAGAGACAAAGTTCGGTGATTACCTAGGACCTCTCCTAGGAACTGAGAGTTTCATACTTTGGCCCATACCAGCTTCACGGTGTAACCTAACAGTCCAACAAAGTAACTAAGGTTATTCCGGTAGTGGTCCACATGTATGGGCAAGCAGAATCATAAGAGAATGAGAGAGTGCGATGAGAAAGATGAATAAAGATAGATAGATAGGTAAAATGAAGAAGGAGATAGGTTGAAATTCCGTTGCAGTATCCTCTATACTGTATGGATACATTGCCAAGTTTTACTATATAACGTCGAACGATCGGCCTCGTGGGAGGAGAGATTGCTGTGATTGAGAGGACTTCCTACAGCCTCTGAACCTTATATACTTGCAGAGCTTCGACAGACTTTAGCGACTATCGAACAATTTTCACCAAGAATTATAAATCTAAATGAAAATAGTAATGAAGAAGTAGATTGAGTTGACCCGAGTTGAAATTTTTGTGCTTTTCTAAGTCTTCTAGTAGCCGATTAAACATTCTATGGCACTGGCCTATCAATTCTACTTTGAATCTGGAGAACCTCTAAAAATCTAGGATTGAAACTAGTTTGATGCTTCCCAATATCTAAATAGTGACTTCCTAATATTTTTCGTATCCTTCATATTCATTTGAACTTTAATGACTCCTTAGTTTTTCTAACCTGTTCCTTTTTTATACCTTAAAGTGGAAGAAATGGAAATATCTGCCATTTCTAAGGTCTTAGAAAGGGCTAAAATTAAAGAGCTCTTCCTTAATAATACCTTAAATTCCTTCAAAACGAGCTATATGCAGGTCTAAAGTGCAGGACAACAGTGTTATACTTTATTTCATAATAAACTTAGACTCAAGTTCCTCCTTTGCCTTAAAATGGAAAATTTAGCAATACGTCACTACTTCGAGGTGTTGTATTTTCTATTAAAATATTTCTAAACTACCTTCCTTAATCCTGAAGAACCTCACTAAATGCCAATAATGAGATTTGAAGTAGCATAAAAATTTCAACTTGAGAATAAAAGATTTATTTTCCAATTAAAAATAGCTCAACAAATTATTAAATAATTCTACAGAAATTCTTCTCCTTTTTCGCATTCAATGAATGATATGAATATAAATTTTTTCTTCATGGTATAATAGAGATTGTTGAAAGTAATATAATATATATAAACCCTCCTTCATATCTAAAGTTTGTTCGAAAGGTTTTCGGAACGTCAAAGCCACCGCAAAGTCCGAGAGGATTCCCAAATGCTTCCAAGGATGTGGCGTTCGTTATGAGCATAACTCAATATTGCTAGTAAGACTTTGTAGACCTATGAATAGAGAAGGGATGGAAGAATGAGAGAGTACAGAGTTGGTATATGGTAATGGTATACTAGAGATGGGGTATTGGCTATACTAAATGGTTCGCGCAACCCCTAACTTTCCTTTTCACTCTACCCTTGACGGTATGTTCCAAGATGCTCAGCAGTATTGTCTCAGACCAATAAATTTATCTCCAGACAACGCACATAAATATACTATAAATGTGTATGTATATATACATTAATTTATACACACTTAGGTTTTATTTATTTGCAATTTTACTCGAGGAAATGATTGAAATATTTATTTTTTATATTCACAATTATTTTTTTCTGTGATCAATGTAGATAAATTTTTTTTTTCTTAATAATACTACAAAATATCAGGATAATTATTTGTCTTGTTATGATAATTAATTTTGAAAGAGTCAATTGTTTAAAAAGGTTTCAACTAATTAATAGATAATTAAATTTTTTTTTTCTTTATATAAATTTATTAGTTTTTTCAATTTGTAAAAAGGAAATGGCTTGAATATGTTGGAATTTGAGCTTTATATTGTTATGATGATTTTAGATGAATTTTTAAAAGTGTGATGGAATAAAATAATTGATAATAAAATGAAATAAAATTAAGTTAATTGGATTTTAATAAATAAAAGATAAATTATAGTGAAGATTTTTTTAATTGTTGTAATAGTCAACTAAACTACATAGTATAATAATATTAATCACAATCAAATCGTAATTGAAATTATAATATAATTATATTAATGATTAATAATTTGAAATTATATCAATAAATAGTGCTGATAATTATTTATATCAATTATAATATTATTACAAGTTTATTACAAGGAAATATATTTTTTTTTTATTCTTATAGTCAGCGAAATTAGGAATCCTTCTACTTGTACTAATTTTAGTTTATTTTATTTTATTCATTATACCATGAATTTTTATATTTATTAGTAAAAAAAAAAAAAGTATTCTATCAAGTAAATGTAATTTATCTCAATTATTACTCCTTTCATTTCACTGCAATCATCCTCTATATTACCAATAATTGCATCAATTAAATATACAAAATAACAAATATAATAAATAAATTCCATCCAATTCACCAACGAACAAACAACATTGATAAATCAAATCAAATATAATCATGAAAATTATTACAAATTATCCATACGAATTAAATTAATTTGTAAATAAATTTTTTACATACATAAAAATAAATAAATATCCAATTATAAAAATTACAATTGACTCTTTCATAAATATATAAACATTACGATTTATTAAGAAAATCTATACCCTAACATATAGTTTCAGAAATAATTATTTACCTATTTAGTCAGCCATATTTTTTTCCCTTACAATTATTATTTTCCTTTCATGTTTCGTTGAAAGACGCGACGCTTTCAAGCGCACAAATATTCTCCACAGTGTGTAAATGCACAAAGAGGGGAGAAGAATGAGAGAAGGAGAACGTCGCGTATTCAGTCGCGAAGGGTAGATGTTAGGGTGGTCACCCAATCAACCCCCAGCGTCGTCTTACCCTCTTAGGCAAAGTTATCTTTCTTGTTCCTGCCCCAAAGGCAGTTAGTACTCTAGACTATACTGAAATTCTCTTTATCTCTTTCTATCTCAATTTCTCTCTCTTTCTCCCCAGCATCCCCTTCACACACATACACATATAGATCGCGCGCACCCTCAAGGGGAAAATAAACAACCCCAGGACCAATCACAATCTTTCAAACATTTTTTTTTTCTTTCGTAGACAAACAAAAAAATTTCAACAAATAATACAATCAAAAATAAAAAATATTTATTACACCTGCAGAAAGTTTTCAATCAAGGTAAAAGCTTTGTACAAACTTGCACCAAAATACCTTTTATACACACAATAAAATTGAATGTGTCATCATGTGCACTCGGGAAATAAAATGGAAATGTTATTTCCTACCTCTGCTCAAATATGTATAATTTATTCAATCGTCAAAAACTTTTACGTAAATTATATAAAAAAATAAATTAAATAAATAAATATATAAATATAAAATAATTTTTATACTAAAAAAAAAGCAGTGGAAATAAATATTAAACGATAAATAATTTCAAGTTTGAAAATCTGGAGAGTGTAGAAATAATTATAAACATAAGACTTTGTAATGTGAATGTGAGCAAAGTAAAATTGTCATCATTGAAGCGTGAGATTTTCGTGTGCACTAGTCGACAATATTCACATATGTACGAGTATATGTATAGTGTAGTACCCCAAACACCATCACACATTCACCACCTTCTTCAGTCGATCCCATCCAATTTCCTTGATATTCACATCGAAGGGGTCTTTCCGGTTGGTCAGCCTAAGGATTCCAGAAATACCTTTTCACCAAGCGCGCAAAGAGAGGAGATGACTGTGCCAGTCTATGTACTTGTGAGAAATGAGGCATTTACATCAGGTATATATATGTATATAATAAGGTGATGCACGGAAAGATTATTACTCCAAGCTACAAACGCTCTATGAAGGCCCATGTCAAATGTAGATGTAGCTATGTATGTATTAATTTCATGTATTCCTTTTGTCGTTGGATTTAGTTGACGTGGATTTCAGTCATCAATTTATTGCTCGATATTATTCAAAATTACAATTTTTTTATTTACATTAGAAATGCATAGTTAGAGTTGTTTGAAATTCTTTTGATTGAATAATTATTTAGTTGGTGAAAGTGTCGAGAGATAATTTATATGAAATTTTTGAATGGGAATAAATAAATGAATAAAACTATTTAATTTATTATATTGTATTATGAATTTACTTTGAATAATTGTCATTTACTTCAAGCAATTGATATTTATTTGAATTAATTATTATGTATTTCAAATAATTAATATTTATTTCAATCAATTAATATTTCATTCAAATAATTATTATTTAATTCAATCAATTAATATTTATTTTAAATAATTAATATTTATTTCAAATAACTAATATTTATTTAAAATAGTTTATATTTGTTTGAAATAATGAATATTTATTTCAAATGAATAATATTTACTTCAATCATTTAATATTTATTTCAAATAATTAATATTTCATTCATAATTATTATTCGATTTAATCAATTAATATTTATTTCAATCAATTAATATTTATTTTAAATAATTATTATTTATTTCAAATAACTAATATTTATTTAAAATAGTTTATATTTATTTCAAATAATTAATATTTCGTTCAAACAATTATTATTCAATTTAATCAATTAATATTTATTTCAATCAATTAATATTTCATTCAAATAATTATTATTTAATTCAATCAATTAATATTTACTTCAAATAATTAATATTTATTTCAAATAATTCATACTTGTTTCAAAAAATTAATATCTATTCCAAACAAGTGTTATTTACATAACTCCTGCAAATTTTTTCATTTAAATATTTCTTCCCTTTTTTCCAGTCTAATTATAAATTCAATAATTCGCATCGGTAATTACTAAATCATTCTCAATCAAATTGCAATTGAATTTACATAATTATTGCTAAATTTCGATTAAATAGTATATAACAGTGAATATTTGTGTTGTGTATAATAATACTAAAACTAGAAACTAAGACACCAAAACTAAGAAGCAAAATTCCACAGACATTTAAGGGAGGTAGTTAGCTGACGGAAATTCAGATAGGATAGCTTACCACCCTCTTTCATCCGCGTTGAATCTCCGTTTTCTCCGCCCCCGATCATCCGCGACCCCGGTATACTCATTGCAAAACTCACCCGGTCATCCACCCCTCTCTGTCCACCTACATACCCTTTATACACCGAGATCTCTTCGGTACAGCTATCCGTGGAAGACCCTTTAAGCTTTAACTATCTAGCACAACTTTGAATTGTACATGCAGTACGCACGAAAGGTTATATATAATAGGGGATAGACAAAAGCACATGTATACAACAATTCCCGAGTGAACTAAACTCAATTGCCTCGAAAATAATTATCAATAAAAAATTATTTTCATATTTACTTTTTATATTTTCTTTCTAAAAATTAATACTTATATTTCTCCTCGATTATTTATTGTTTATTGCTTGCTTTTTTTTTCCCTTTAATAATAATCTGAATGATGATGATTATGATGAAGATGATGGAATTTAATATGAAATTAAACTTGCGTTGAGAAGTTTGTGAGATTGATTGGCTAGTTCGCCTTTGCCTTAGTTCCACCCTCTCTCTATCGCTCAGCAATTTCGTAAGAGCCACCAATTTCGCGAAGGGAAATTTCCGCCCACCCTTATACTCTACGATATACACACACACACTCTTGTGTATATATTCCTAACCAATTGAAGACTCTTCAGGAGTATATTCATTGAAGCGTCAACATCTCAAATCACTAGAGTTAATCGTCATGGTAAAGTCACCAGAAAGTTTTCCTTAATTTCTAGATATGTTTAACTATTGAAATATAAAATAAACAACAGACGTTGTCAAGTGTATGTTCAAGTAAGAATGTGTGGAATTGATGAGAGCTTCATCAAATGAATAGATTGATAAAATTATAAAATGAATTACGAATAAAATAAATATAACTGAATGTTATATACGATGAGATCAATATAATAATGATGACGAAGCAGTGTAAGGAGTATAGAATTTCAAGCTCGTTGCAAAAGTCTTCATCCCGTGAGACGCTTGTGGTTGAGCAGGGGATTGTGGGAATTGAACGGGACTAAGGAGAGTCATAAAGACACGCAGTTGGTCCAATGTGGCTTTCACTTATCTTCCTCATCTTCTTCGATGATTGGTTAGGGACGTGAAGTAAATACCAAAGATGCCATTTAGTGTATAATTTATATTAAATTGTAATATTTTAAATTTTATTATTGTTGTTTGATTATTTAATATCAAAGATTATGAATGAAAAAATTATAAATAATTCAAAAAAAATTTATTTCATCTGAAATTTATTTATAGATTTTTAATTCTCGTGTCACAGTGTTTGTAGCTAAAGTTGAGGAAATTTTTTGTGTATATTCGGTAGATCGTAAACTATTTTTTATACCCCTAAATGATAAGGGTGTCCTACCCCAAAAATTTTTTGTTTATTTTTTGGACAAAATTTTTTTTTTTTTATTTTTTTATGATTTGGCATTAAAAATACATATAACCCTTAATTTTCACCCTTCTACCACCAACCCCTTTTTTTTAATAGCGATATTAGTACTGTAATAATTCCTTTTTTTTTTTTTTTTTTTAACTACCAAATATTTTTATATTTTTTTTTATAATAATTTTTATATAAATAGTAATAATTTAACTACCAAAATATTCACTAGAAATAATTTATATGGCAAAACAACGTTTGTCGGGTCAGCTATAATTTTTTTATAAATATCTATAAGATAAATTTATATTTTGTCCGATATTTCAATCGTTTTAGTTCATCCAATTTATGCAATTGATTTAAACTTCAGAAAAAGTAATTCGTATGTATTTATTTAAGCTCAAATAATAATGGTGATATGTAGAAGATTGTCGCGATAGGAAATTTAGTTGATTAAAAATAAATGCGAATTAAATTACTTGATAAAATTAAATTTCATTAAAAATATATTGACGTGATGAAATTTTAAAGATATTTAACTCCGATGCCTGATGGTAAATATGATAAACATAAATTATTTAATAGAGTACATATTATATCTTGGATAAAATAATTATTTGAAATTTCATACTGCAGAAATATAGCAAAATATTTCATATTTTTTTATTTATAGAATATATCAGAGATTAATTTTGACCCAGTAACGAATGTTGCTGAGATAAGTTCAAAGTTTATCGCATATTATTATATTGTGTATTTCTCAACTCAATAATATTTCACAATGAAATAAAATAATAAAAAAAAACCGGATAGAATTATTGCATTATTTAATATTGCAAAATATTTTTCGTTTCCAATTCATCCGCGCGTCAATAATAATATACAAAAACAGTGAAATAAAATATTTCATCCAGAATAATTCAACTTCTTATCACACAATATAATACCGATGTTATCAAGAATATTTTTAATCTCCAAGTAAGCAAAACTCTAATTAATCTCAAATTCACCTGTCAAATAAATCATTTCTCTAAAAAAAAAAACACAAATAAATTAAATAAATCATCAAACAATTATTAAACTTAACAATAAAATTGAAAAATATGTTTTACATTAAATTAAAAGTAATTTATAATTATTAAACAACATCACGATACAATATAAAAACCAAAAAATTAAATATTTCTATCAACGTTTAATATCTTATCAATTTGAATGAAAATATAAATGTATACACACATGTACTAACAAATTAAATACAAATACATACAAACAACAACTTTATATATCATCATTATATGAAACGATAACTAACACAACAAAAACGAATGTTAAACCGGGTCCTCATACCAGTTCAACTCATTCAATCACCGTTATTCATGTTATAAATACACATGCACAAATTCACTGTGGACAAACTCAGTTTATTATATTTGTCTACTTTATTTTCGTGGTATATTCACGTTGATTAATTTGTTCACTCTTCTCCCACCTCAATTCGATAAATTTACTATCATTCTCATATTGATGAATTAACACATCATTGCATTGAATAAACTAACGTCCAGGATTAATTAATAATACTAAAACTCATATTCGTGCAGATTCTTCAACAAGGGAATGGCTACAGACGCTCGTGGCATTGTCCTATCAGGAACCAATTTAGCTAAGTGAGTTTTATTAAACAAATAGATAAACAAATAAATATATTTGATTATTTGTTTACTAATGAATATGTATTAATTTATTTTATTTCTATTTATTTATTATATTGGAGTAGTAATTAAATGTTTGACGTAATAATGTTGACGACTGAATTAATATTTAATTTATGATTGAATATTTTTTATTTGTTTTAATTTTTGATAAAATTTTTTCTCTATATTGGAAATTCGAGTTAACCTAACCTATTTTCCAGTGTATTTTAGAATGCCAAATGAAGTGAAATAATAGATATTTAAGAAGAAGTAAAATATTTATGTTTTATTAATTTTTATTTTTTATATTTCAGAGAAATTCGTAATTCATTAGCTCAAGATGTAAATAAATTAAAGGCAATTTTACCAAACTTTGTGCCACATTTGGCCATTGTTCAAGTTGGTGGTCGTGAAGATTCGAATGTATATATACGAATGAAAATCAAAGCTGCATCAGAAATTGGAATAAATGCAACACATATTAAATTACCAAATACAATTACTGAAGCAGAATTGCAAAATAAAATTAATGAGTTGAATAATGATCCAGCTACTCATGGTATTATTGTTCAAATGCCACTTGCTAGTGTAAATCAAATTAATTCTGATTTAATAACTGATACTGTATCGCCTGATAAAGACGTTGATGGGTAAGAAAATTTATTAACAATTTATTTCATCATATTATATTTAATATTAAAAATTATACGACAAACTGTCAATAATATTTGAAGGTTTATTAATAATCATGTAGATGGATAGATAAATTATATTGCAAAGCAGACCTCTGACATTGGAATTTAAAATTACAATTTATCAACATGAATTGAATATCAAATGAAAATTTTTTATAATTATTATTTCTTATAATTTTTTTTTCTCTTTTGTTTTAGATTGCACAGTTTAAATCAAAGTAAAGTAGGCAGCAAGAATGCAATTGGATTCATTCCATGCACTCCAAATGGATGCCTTGAACTCATAAAAAAGTATAAACAATACAATAAAAAATAACATGATTATAATTCAAGGAAATGAAAAAAATTATATATTATTGAATTATTTAATTGCAGAAGTAAAGTACCTATTGTCGGTGCAAATGCAGTTGTTTTGGGTAGAAGCAGAATTGTAGGTAAACCCGCAGCTGATTTGTTAACAGCCCACGATGCAGTTGTTACAATTTGTCATTCAAAAACAAAACAAAAAGACTTAATCGAGAATGTAAGTAAAATTATTATCGAATTTATTAATTATAAATGTTAAAAAATAAAGAAATAAATTGAACAATTATTATAAAGATATCGAAAGCAGATATTCTCGTGGTTGCAATTGGTCAACCAGAGTTAGTTAAAGGTGTTTGGATAAAACCAGGCGCAGTGGTGATTGATTGTGGTATCAATGCCATTGCAGGTAAATACAAAAAATTTTCATTCACTTTAAACAAATAAAATTTCAAATTTTGTTTCGTTAATTCAATTAATTAAATTGTTGTAGATAATACAAAAAGTTCTGGACAACGTCTCGTTGGTGATGTTGAATATGAATCAGCAACTAAAGTTGCATCTTATATCACACCAGTACCAGGTGGTGTTGGCCCAATGACTGTAGCAATGCTAATGAAAAATACAATTATTTCCGCTCAAAGATCAGCAGAAAAATTACTCAATACATCATGGAACTTACGTCCATTGCCATTAAAAATTGAAAATCCAGTTCCAAGTGATATTGCAATTTCTCGAAGTCAAAAACCTAAATCTATCACTGATTTAGCAAACGAAATTGGCATTGCACCAAATGAAATTAATTCTTATGGTGTAGATAAAGCTAAAATTGATTTGGCATTACTAAAACGTTTGGCAAATCAAAAAAATGGAAAATTAGTTGTTGTCGCTGGAATTACACCAACGCCATTTGGTGAAGGCAAAAGTACAACGACACTTGGATTAATACAAGCATTAACTGCACATCGAAAAAGAAATTCAATTGCCACTATGCGACAGCCAAGTATGGGGCCAACATTTGGTGTTAAAGGTGGTGCTGCTGGTGGTGGTTATGCACAAGTTATACCAATGGAGGAATTTAATCTTCATTTAACAGGTGATATTCATGCTGTATCGACTGCGCATAATCTTCTTGCTGCACAAATTGACGCAAGATGTTTTCATGAATCAACACAAACTGATCGTGCATTGTACGATCGACTTGTGCCAACTATAAAAGGAGAAAGAAAATTTTCAAAAATTCAAATTAATAGATTGAAAAAACTTGGTATCAATAAAACTGATCCCAATACATTAACTGAAGAAGAGCAATCAAAATTCGCACGACTCAATATTGATCCTGAACAAATAATTTGGCCACGTGTTGTTGATTTGAATGATCGTTTCTTGCGAAAAATTACAATTGGTCAAAGTCCAACGGAAAAAGGTATGACACGTGAAACATCATTTCGTATTTCTGTTGGATCGGAAATAATGGCAATTCTATCATTGGCAACTGATATTGATGACATGAAGAAACGTCTAAGCAACATTGTCGTTGGATTTACAAAAAATGGTTCACCATTAACTGCCGAAGATTTTGTAAGTAGTCAAATAAATTAGAATAAAAATTATAAGAAACATTTAATAAAATAATTCTTTCATTACATGCTGAAATAAATTTTAGGGGATGACTGGTGCAATGGCAATACTATTAAAAGACGCTATCAAGCCAAATTTAATGCAAAGTTTAGAAGGGACTCCAGTGCTGGTACACACAGGTCCATTTGCCAATATTGCTCATGGATGTTCGTCAATAATTGCCGATGAAATTGGCCTAAAATTAGTTGGACCAAATGGTATTGTGGTAACTGAGGCTGGTTTTGGTTCTGATATTGGTATGGAAAAATTCTTCAACATTAAATGCCGGACATCAAAACACTTTCCAAATGCTATTGTCCTTGTGACAACTGTAAGAGCTTTGAAAATGCATGGTGGTGGTCCACCAGTAACTCCTGGTGCACCATTAAAAAAAGAATATATTGAAAAGCATTTAGATCTAGTGCAAAATGGCTTACCAAATTTAATTCAACATATTAATAATGGTATTGAATTTGGTATACCAGTAATTGTCGCTATAAATGTTCATGCGACTGACAATGAAGATGAATTAATTCTTGTTAGAGAAGCAGCGTTAAAACATGGCGCAACGCATGCTGTTATTTGTAATCATTGGGCAAAAGGTGGTGAAGGCGCATTAGATCTTGCTGATGCTGTCATTGATGCAATTGAACGACCGAGCAAATTTAAATTTCTTTATGATTTAAATCTTAATATTGAGGATAAAATTAAAATAATTGCTACAAAAATGTATGGAGCAGGTGAAATTATTTTAGCTGATAAAGTAAAGGAAAAAATTGCAAAATATAATGAATTAGGTTATGATAAATATCCACTTTGTATGGCAAAAACATCAAATTCATTAACTGGTGATCCAGCAATTAAAAATGCACCACGTGGATTTCCATTAAATATTACAGATATTTTTGTATCAGTGGGGGCAGGTTTTGTTGTCCCAATGGTTGGAGAGGTGAATATATTAATCCACAAAATATTAATAAGCTTTAAACATTATTTATACCACGTCAATAATGTTTATTTATTTATTTTCAGATTATGATGATGCCTGGACTAGCCACACGACCAGCAATTTATGATATGGATTTAAATAGTGAGACTTATGAAATCGAAGGATTATTCTAGAATATTTTTCACTATTTTTCCAAAAAATAAACCATTTATATTCAACAAATCCATCAACAATTCCTAATAAATTATACCAATTTGATAATTGAAAAATTGAACATTTCCCGCGGAAAAAAAATTAAATTTTCATTTCTCAGTGAATGTTAATTAATTCATGTATATATTTTTTTATACATTATTAAAAGCGTTGAAAATTTACAAAAATAAATGAATAAATTTTGTTATAATTTTAAATATTATAAAATAAGTGTCTTGACTTTCCTACCAACTCTATTATTTTAATATGCTTTATGATCTTGATGGGATACAGCTGGCGCTGTGACGTTTTTAGTCTCATGGTCGTTGTTGAACGGAAATGAATATGGAACTGGGATAGCCAATAGAAAATCCTGCTCTCAATACGCATTGAAAATAAAATAGTTAAAGCTAAAGCCAATATTATTGTTTAATCATTCCTGCTCACGTGTTGAATGTGTACAATTTTTTTTTTCCCCCGGCATTCAATATTAATTTGACAATTGTGATTGCTTATTTGTTATCAATATATTGTTGACTAAACATTGTTTTAAATCAATAAAGGAATAATATTATTCTGTATTGACATTCATTTTTTTAACGAGATAATGACAATGGATGCACGTGGTGTTGTGTTGTCCGGTACCAATTTGGCTAAGTGAGTTTCAAATAAATAAATAAATAAATAAATAAATGTCAAAATATAAACTGAATATTGTAATAATTAATTTCAAGAAAGAAAAATAATTTGGTTTAATTAAATACTTTTACTTATTGATATTTAATTTAATATATTAATTTTCTAGTAATTTATTTGAAGTATAGTTAAATAAATCATCAATATTTTTCTATTAATTTTTTTTTTCAGAGAAATTCGCGAGTCATTGGCTCAAGATGTTGAAAAATTAAAGGCAAAATTACCGGACTTTATGCCGGGTTTGGCGATTGTTCAAGTAGGCGGGCGTGAAGATTCAAATGTTTATATACGAATGAAAATCAAAGCAGCATCAGAAATTGGAATAAATGCGACGCATGTTAAATTACCTAATACAACTACAGAAGAAGAATTACTGAGTAAAGTCAATGAATTAAATAATGATCCAACAATTCATGGTATTATTGTTCAAATGCCGCTTGATAGTATAAATAAAATCAACTCGGACTTGGTTATTAATACTGTTTTGCCTGAAAAAGACGTCGATGGGTAAAAGCATTAAAAAAAGACTACTAATATCTTATAATCAATTCCAATTTCAATCTTAAATTATATTTATCAATGATAATTTAGTGAAAAATCCAATTTTAATTGTTCGTTAATTTATTTTTATTTCTTAGATTGAATCAACTCAACCGAATTAAAGTAACTGACGGCGATATGAGTGGATTCATACCCTGTACACCAAATGGCTGCATTGAACTCATAAAAAAGTATAATCAGAATAATAGAAAATAATAAATAAATTAAATATTAAATTTATCTATTTAAAAAAAAAATTAATGCAACGAATAAATTAATTATAGAACTGGTATTTCCATTGCCCGAAAGAATGCAGTAGTTTTGGGCAGAAGTAAAATCGTTGGTGGACCAGCTGCTGCACTGTTACAATGGCACAATGCAACTGTAACTACTTGTCATTCTTACACACAAGACGTTGCTAAATTCGTGAGTAAATAATTGAAGATAAAAATATAATTGATAATTTAAAAAAGCTTGCTAATATATAATATATTATTTTGTTCAGGTATCACAAGCTGATATTGTTGTTGTAGCTATTGGTCGACCAGAGATGGTAAAGGGATCTTGGATAAAGCCTGGCGCTATTGTAATTGATTGTGGTATCAATGCAATTCCAGGTAATTGCGAATGAAATAAAAATTTCCAATAATTTTATTATATTGAAATAGTTCTATTA
Source organism: Microctonus aethiopoides (assembly GCA_030347275.1). Taxonomy (NCBI): domain Eukaryota; kingdom Metazoa; phylum Arthropoda; class Insecta; order Hymenoptera; family Braconidae; genus Microctonus; species Microctonus aethiopoides. Next base: position 6,436,902 of record JAQQBS010001422.1, on the reverse strand, counting down.
ATTTATCTATCGTTAAATTTATTCACACTATCACTTTAGACGCTACAAAAAAATCTGGACAACGTCTTGTTGGTGATGTGGAATATGAGACAGCGTCAAAAGTTGCATCATACATCACACCTGTACCAGGTGGTGTTGGTCCAATGACTGTAGCAATGTTAATGAAAAATACAGTGATTTCAGCTCAAAGATCAGCAAAAAAACTTTTGGACAAAATCGAATTAGGAACTGAGTGTTGATACATGTCAGTTCAATCTTGTTCGAATGGTAGGAAATATAAAATTTTTTTTTTTTGAAAAATATTCATAAATTGGAGTACATTAATTATCATACCTTCAGGATTTGCTATCTATGTTCATTTTTCTTTGTAGACTGGGTGTAAAATCAGCGGAATATGATGTGGATGTGAATGAAAGTGGAGTTGGGTTTCAAGGATTCATTTTTTATCTTCTTTTCTACATTATTCACACATTCAGCGACTCCTGCAATCAATGATTTAATTAAATAGATTAAATTTGGTAAAGTTTAAAAATTGTTCATCATTAAAAAAGAAAATAGATTATATCAGCAAAATTCATATGTGAAAATATATTTTTAATATTTATATCATTGAAACGCTCAAGGTTTGTTGAAATAAATAGGAATTCAACATGATTTGTGTTTTATTATTTATTAAATATGAAATTAATCTTTTTCATTATTTCCCAGCATTTAATGATTTATTTTGAAACTATGAAAATTTATCTAATTCGGGCAATTGCGCGAAATTTCGCTGATCTTGATCGTGGATTATTTTCAATTTCATCAAGACTAGGTAATAAAACATGTTTATGTAACATTTTCCATGGGACTTCAGTTATAATTTCAATTTCATCGTTTTCAAATACTTTACCATAATTTTGAAAACGCATTGGAGAACGATTTGCCATATTATCCGTTATATTTCCCGAAATATGACGTTTAATAATTGTATCCTCAAGCGAATGAAATGATATTGTAATAATGCGTCCACTCATTTTTAAATATTTTTCAGCAATTAAAATAGCATAATTAATTTCATTTAATTCATTGTTGACAAAAATTCTCAATGCTTGAAATACTTTGGTAGCAGAATGGGCAAATTTACCAAGTTTATCAATCCGAAAACCATCATCAAGTACTGACTCAACAAGACGTGCAAGTTCACCAGTTGTTTTTAATCTTTTAAAAGAATATCGCGCGTCAATGATAGCATGTGCTATTTTTTTCGCTTGTTGTTCTTCACCATAAACTTTAAATATACGAGCTAATTCATATTCGGATGCTCTTTCCAATACATCGGCAGCCGTTGGCTGATTAGGACACCGAAATCCATCCATTCGCATATCCAATGGACCATCCTTTGATATAGAAAATCCACGTTCCCTAATGTCAAATTGCATTGACGAGCAACCAAAATCAAATAAAAATCCATCTATACTATTTGGTAAAACTTTTTGTTCCTTTAGCAATGCCGGTAATTCAGAAAATCGTCCAAGCAATGGTATAACTTGTCCTGGATATTTTTTTGCCATATTTTTTGCATATTCATATGCAACAGGATCTCTATCAAGTGCATAAATTTTTACATCAGATGCAGATTGTAATAATCGTTCAGTGTGACCACCCGCACCAAAAGTCATATCAACAAATACACTTTTATGCTCGGGTTTCATGAAATCAATTACTTCATTTGCCATTACTGGTATATGAGGTCGAATTGATGATTTCTCGTCTTTTGCTACTGTTAATTTTGAAATCCATCTTCTCCCCAGAATTAAATATTCTTTACGATTTAGAAGGTTCCTCATCATGGTTTCTAAATCTTCCTATATATTTTTGAAACAGACTCTTGTTTTCTTCTTGCATAAATTTCCCAAATCCTTCAGATAATGCTATATGACACTGTTCAGAAGTTAATCCAGTGGCTGTACTGTTTTGTGTTCGAGGATATAATTTACCGTAATGATTAGATGCAATTAGTTTTAGAATATTGTAATTTCGATCACACTTTGTTTTGTCAAATGCCGTTGCTACGTCACCTTTTGAAAATGCAATTTTTACCTGATCTCGAATGTACTGTCCTAAATCTCTGGAATTGTAACAAATAACAAATTAATCATAAAATCCAAAAACAATTGTCTAACAAATTGTTTCAAATTCTATTTATGAATGCAGATTCATAGTTGAGTTTCATAACCTCACTTTTTTTCCATGAAATGATTGTTCAGGAAGCCAACAATTAAATGTGACAATATTACATTTATATATTATTAAATAAATAAATAATATTCCAATTACCTGCTAACTTTAGATTTATCAACAGGCCATGACTCCAAAAGTTTTAAATAATTTTTATATGTACCGGCCATGATCAAGTTGAATCATATCGCGAGATATTTATAGGTTAGGTGCATTTGATGAAAAACTCAAATATCTTTCCATATTAAAATAACGCGCGAAATTTGAAATCACACTCAATTTCAATATTATCTGTCGATGATAACGAGTGCATATATATATACATATTATGTTAGGTTAGAATGCAGCCAAAAAAAATAGTTCACAATCATTGGCGTTTCAACTATAACAACAGTGAAAAAAAGATATCTCTCGCAACAAATGAGGTTATATATACGTATATACATATATTTATACAAAATGTACTGTATTCTTCAACAATTTATTGTGAACTGAACATTTTTATAACATTTAAAATGAATAACACTATATAAATAACATGGGAATAACAATCACATCAGTGTTGATAAAGCAGTAAGAAAAACTGCATCAAAAAAATTTTACAATTGTGATTTTACAAACAAATATCTAAGAAAAATACCATAACATTTCGAATAATAATTTGGTAAAAGATTTAACAATTTAATTTCACTCTTCGTTCACTTTTATTTCAACATCCTCATTAATTTCTCAACAGTCAACTTCATGATTCAATATAAAAATTTATAAAATAAATATACAGACGTTGGGGGCGTAGATTTCATGTAAGCCGATTGAAGCCTGATTAATACATTTTGCATGTATGATAGAGCAGTGTATGTAATCATCACGTTGCTATTTTAATACGCTATATGTCTATCTATTATTATTATATGAAATTATTATAATAAATATATGGGAATTAACAAATTGATATCGATAAATTAATTAAAGTGAATACATTCAATACATAATGTATTCTTTAACTATAAAACGAAAAAAACAAGTTTGGTGCTACATAAATAAAATTGAGATTATGTGCAATAAATTTATTAATTAAATAGGTTATATGTAGTTGGAAATATTTTTTGAGCAAAATTTAATTTTTATTATCAATTATAAAAATCATGGAAGGAATAAATGGACAATTGCAAACAAAATATTCAAAAATTGCTGCAGAATATTCTAAAGTATGTATAGCAATTATTTTTTTTTTACGGTCATAGATAAGAGTAAATTATTTGAGTTTTGATAACGGTGTTTTGTGTGTATGTATATGTGTGAATAATTCTCTTTATTTTAGTTACGTGCTCAAGCCAGTGTCCTAAAAAAAGCTGTGATTGATGAACAAGCACGAAATAACGAATTGAAGGGTCGAATAAAAGATAAAGATGTTTCACTTCGTCGAGCTGAACAAGAATTGGATAGTTTAATATTTCGTAATCAACAATTAACAAAACGTGTTACTGTTTTACAAGAGGAATTAGATAACACTCAAAATAAATCGAAAAAAGGAAAAAATAAAACATTATTGGAGAATAAAGATCAACCGCCACCACCGCCAAGTCACGTTTATGAAGAAGAGCTTCAAAAAAAAATTGTTGAAAATGCTCAATTATTATCGCAATTATCTGATAAAGATAATGAAATTGAAGAATTAGATGATCGAATAAAACACCTTGAATATAAATTAAATTTATCGGAGAAATTGCAAGTAGAATTAGATAGTAAATATCTTGAGAAAATTGATAAATTGGAAAGAGAAAAAAATGAATTGCAACGTAAAATTAATGAACGTCAAAAGCATGATGAAACTGGATCGTTTTCAAGTATTGATGGAAAATGTAGCTATGATTATGATTTAAAAGTTGGTATGATAAATCATCGTCAGATTGATCATTCACCATTTTCATCACCATCAATATCACGTCGATCATCCAAATCAATAGCCGGTGATGTGGGATTACCAAAAAATTCCGATTATCATGATGAAAATAGTATAGATTTTGAAGCCACAAAATTATCCGATGTGGAAAAAGAATTGCAACAATACAAAAGTGATTACAATATATTAAAAATTAAATATGATGAATTGGTATTGAAAGACAATTTAATAATGCAACAAATGCAACCTAATACACTGGAACCATTAGAGATTAGTAATATAGTAAGCTATTGTTGATATATTATTTTTTATTTGAAAGAAAAATATTTATTTATTGATTGCATTGTAATTAAAATATTTTATTATTTTATTTCATTAGATTGGACGTTTGACAGCGCCATTTGCAATACCAGATGAAATTGAAGCCCGTGAAACGAAAATTCGGGAATATTTTATGCGTGAAATTAATGAATTAATAGAGGAAAAACAAAATTATTATGCTAAATATCTTGCCATGGCCACTGATGTTAATAATTTTAAATTAATAATCTTGAAATTTACTATAAATTTTTATTTTGAATGTGAATATTAATTCATTTTATTTCAGAATGAAGTAATGGCTGTTCATTTAGACACCAGTGAAGAAAAATGTGAAAAATGTGAAGCAGCTTTATTGGAAGCTTTATCAAAATTAACAAATTCTCAAGAAGAAAAGGATGTACAAGAAGGAAATTATACAGCACAGCTTAGTACAATGACTGAGCATCTCGCAAATATGAATGAAAAGCTCATTCATCAAACTGAAGAAATTCAGCAATTAAAATATGAGCTTGGAAACAGAGTAAAAATCAATTTTATTATATTAAATATCATTTATAATATATAAATGTTTATGAATTTTATTTTACAGAATGGCAAGAAGGGAAAGCAAAAGTGATTTTAATTGTTATTTATTATTCGACCGTGAACATTCCAAGACTCAATACTCGACATTTTATTATTAATAATAAATGTATCAGAAAAAAAGTTGACAGAAAAGAGAAAAATAATCATTTTCAATTAATATACATTATCTTCGTACTCATATAGATACTCGTTATCTATAACCGTATTAAAATAATTCATCAAGATGAATCAATTGTCGCTGTAAAGATGAAAGAAATTAAAAAAAAAAAAACACAAAATGACAATACAACAATTCAACATCAGTTTAACATGTCATTTAATTTTTTTAATAATTAATTAAGAATTATCTACAGAAAATAGATCCATTGAGAATCTAAAACAATATAATTTCATAATCAACATAGAAAAAAAACATATTGAATAATCAGCTTAAGTTAGAAAACAATTAAAATATCACTTACTATTCATAAATAATACATAAATCAATCTACTTTTATCGCAAAACTTGCACCACAGCTACAACCTTGCTCTGCCAATGGATTATTTATTATTCTAAATGCTGATTTTATTAATTCTGAATGAAAATCAATTGTAGCACCTTTTACATATTCTAATGATGTTTCGTCGATGACAACTTTTGCTCCATCTTTCTGAAATACTCTGAAAAAATTTTGAACAGAACAATATCAGCCAATGATAAATCGAAACAAACAAATAATTATATAATATAAAAATCTTTGCAGATATTATTCAAGGGAGACAATTGTTTTAAATAAATATAAACAAATTCAAGGTGCTGTTGAACACATTTTCAAGAGTAAAAACTTGGTGTAGAGAACTGAAAATCTAACGTATTTCATATTAGATTTATAGTTAGCATTAACGTACTTGTCATCCTCATTAATATTTGAATCTAAATCAAATTTATATTGAAAGCCAGAGCATCCACCACCCTCAACTGTTACTCTCAAACAACCACCATTGTTTGATATTTCTTTTAGACGTTTTACACAATTGTCGCTTATAATGAGAGTATCTGCAGCAGGATTTGGTGCAGTCATTGCTGATAATTTTCGGACATTTTCTCCGGACATTTGACACCATGATGATCTGATGAAAAAAGTAAAATATAAATCAGAATTAATACGGATGAATATTTAATATTCTATTCCTTAATAATATAACAAAGTGTCATTCAACTTTAATAATATGAAAATATTCTAAATTTATTCAAAATTTTATATTTATAAATAATACTTGCGATAATAATCGTGAAAAATATCGATTTGATGAAAAATTCGATGACAGTTCCCACACGGCGTGTCGTAATTTTGCCATATTCTATTATGAAAATGCCAACATCAGCTGATTATCACTCTAAAAAATACAATCAAAAAGAAAAATTATTTTAAGCTGTATCTTCAATGAATCAGAAAACACAATGGCGTCGTTGTACCAGAACAGATTTTCCCGGGTAAATTTAAATTATCATTCTTCAAAATGACACAAATAAAAATTACAAACACAAAACAAAAATCACTCCTAAATTTCTATCAAATATACATACATATACATACCTAAATTCCATCACACAATAATTATAAAAAAAAAATCTGTATTTGTACGTCTGATAATATATTACGACAATTAAAACCGTAGTGAAGTGCGCCGCAAATCATATCAAAGAGTAACACACACAGAGTATAACCTCAAAATCTAAAAAGACAAAACATCCAACATAACTTCGATTAATCGAAAGTAATAAATAATATCGAAAAGTAAGAGAGAAAAATAATATTACAAACCCTCATTGAGAGGGCGAGGGAGATTAAACGAATATAGCCGACATTAATCGAATATCAAACCCGAACTCAATAGCTACTCGGTTTCATATATAAAAATAAAGATACATATACACATATATGTATACATATTCATCCAAACCTATAATGTGTATATATATACACATCACACGAAGATAAATATGTATACAAATATAGATATGCTGTGTTCTATATCGGTGAAAACGCGCAACCAATCGAGCGATACGATAGAATTAAAGGGGCACTCACAGGCGCTTGCCGCAAGTCACCAATAGAACCTCAGTGATCACTTGATCAGTGATAGATCATACGAGCGGGCAACTTTAATGGCTGTCAGCAGCCGTCGGGAAATAATAGCGACGAGTCTTCATCGTAAGCTCATCGCAAATTTACAAATAAGACAAACGAGATAAAGACAATTATATTTGCGACAGTGGTGGTGGTGTTGGTGTTTTGCTCCTGCGTGGTAATAATTTCTTATTCACCCTCAATTCATCGTTTTCGTCGTGCTCGTCTTGTTCATTCTTGTTCGTCATCATCAACATCATCACCATCATTACTACCATCATCATCATCGTCATTGTCATCGTCGTCGGCTGCGCGGTGCGTTTTTGCCTTGGCCAAGGCCCCAACTTGCATTTCCGTTTTATTTTATTTGTTTTTTTATTTTTTTTCATCTTTCTGTTTCGTTGATGTGTGCGAGCACAAGGCCACCACCAAAAGTGTGGCCATAACCCAACGTCAAGTTTTCATTGAATCGGGTGTAGAAAAGAGTAAAAAAAAAATATCTAGTGAATAAAAAATAAGAATTTTTGTAGTGTTTGGTGAAATTCACAATTAACTATTTAAAACACAAAGTAAAAAAACATCGAGAGAAGAGGAATAATAATAAAGATTAGAAGAAGAAGAAGAAGAAGAAGAAGAAGGAGGGTGGCCTTGTGTATATATAATATATATACATATATGTGTCGTCTGTGTGTCATCGTCGTCGACACATTTTTCATCACGATTCTCCCATCATCTTATTCAATTATTTCCATCTCTCACGCTGGTTAATATCCGTGAGTGAAAGAGATAGATAGATAGAATATAGGGGAGAAGAGAAAGTTAAAAAAGTTCAAATTCACTGCATCATATTTGTGAAACTGTAAATTATCATTTGCTTTAATCATGCATACATATTGTCATACTTGTCATTGATGGGGCGCTCTTTTTGATTTTGTCATCCTTGACATGGCCTTTCCAGTTCCAGTAATATGAAAATCAAAAATAAATTATAAATATATACACTATATACATACAAACACTGTGACGTAAGAGGAAATTCCTTTACTAGTAGTAGCACGTTGTTGTGTCTCACAGTGACAACCGGATGACAGTTTATGTCACATTGCGCATTAACTTATCAATATTTACTCACCAATTTATATTAATTTATTTCAATAATATATACAGGATATTTTTATTTTAATATAATTATTGTTTATCGTGCTATAATTGTCTTTATTTTATTAATGTTATTTATTTTGGTATTTTGTTTTTTGTTTCTATCTTTAGATTAATTGGCGAAAATGTTCACCGGCACTGTAAAAGTTAAAATATGCGAGGCCAAGGGTCTTCGTGCCACGGACAAACACAGAAAATTCTGGCAGGACGCACCACCTATTATAGATCCTTATGTGTTACTTGATGTTGATCAAAATCGTTTAAATCGTACATCAATAAAACCTAAAACATTTAATCCAGTGTGGAATGAATGTTTTACACATGAAGTACAAGCAGCAATTATGCTTGGATTAACTGTCTTCCATGATGCTGCTTTACCACCGGATGATTTTGTTGCCAATTGTCGTATTCCATTTGATGAACTTGTACGTCGTGAAGATGAAACCGCTGATTTTTGGGTAATTATAATAACATTCAATAGAAATTAATATTAATAATATTATTTTTTATATTACAGAAATATTTTGTTGTTTTATTTATTTTACACAAACAAATATTTGATTGCTTTTGTTGTCAAATATATATTCAGCAAAAAGACATTTGAAATGTATAAAAATTTCATATGATATAACAAGTGATTGTTGAAGGATTATATTTCTTGATAACAAGCCAACACACATTAATATATACATTTGATAACATAGAGATAATATATAAGCATATCCTGATAAAATCATGTAAAATGAAAAAAAAAAACACATTAGCTTTATATTTATCAAGATATTTTATCGTGATATATTCAGCCACTAAAAACATTTAAATGCATTCTATTATTGACGTTTCAATTTTATTTATTTAGTAATTTACTTTTTGTTATTGCAATTCAATTTGCACTATCGATATTCGAATAGAAAGAAAAAAAAATCTATTGGAATTCGCTTTTATACAAAGAGAAATAACATTCAATAAATAATAAACCGACGTTGTTAAGGCGTTGCGATACATTTTGTTTATATCTCTAGAGTATTTTTTATTAAGGTTATGAATATCCAGAATAAAACATTTATAGAAACTCAATATTTCTTTGAGGATAATTGTGTGAGCTTTTTTTATAATTTTTTTACTGATTTAAAAATATTTTTTTATTTATTTGATATTTATAATTTATACACATAAATCTTTATATTAATAGACTGTATTAATTTTGGTTTTAGGTTGATCTTGAACCGCATGGAAAATTACGAGTGAGAATCGATTTAAAATGGAACAGTCAAGGTATGAAATAAATTTTCTGATTAATTGGGATTTTTTATTTAGAATCTTTTCAACATCAGAGATGATAATTTGGCACGTTATTTTGCAGATCAACAACCGGGATGCAGCACTGGTGGCGAGGGCGAAGGAATAGGATCTGTTGTTGGAAATGTTGGCGGTGGAGGTGCTGTAACTGGAAGCCTCGAGCCTCGTGGATTTACTGAACGTCAAGGATTTAATCGTCGAAGAGGAGCAATGCGTCGTCGAGTACATCAAGTCAATGGTCACAAATTTATGGCTACATTTTTGAGACAACCAACATTTTGTTCTCACTGCCGCGAATTCATTTGGTATGTCAATTGAAAATAAAACAAGAAACAAAAATTCTAGCAATAGAATAAAATAACATCAAAATTGATCATTCATATTTCATGACATTTGGGAGTGATGTTTCTAATTTATTTGTAATTTTATTTTTCATTTTTTATTTTATTCATTGGGTTAAATACAATTTTGCAAGTTAATCATTAAATTATTGGGACAGCTTGGAACAATACAACTGATTGTTTCCTTCCTTTATTTCTCTGAAAGGGACATGCAGGCTATTGACTATTGAAAAAAAAAAAATTGATAAAGAATTGTATTAACTATTTACGTGTCAGAAGATGTTTTTTATACTAAAGCGAACTTGGATTCAATTGATTGCATGTGGGATTTTTTTTTTGTCGTGTTTGTTCTTATTAAAACTCCACGTTAAAATGTTTTTTTATTTCTTCATGCAATTCTCACTCAAAAGTTTACATACACATAAATAATTTCATGTGTGTTTAATTATGGGATCTTGCACGATCGCTTGGGTTGCACTATTGATATGAAAAATAGTAAAGGAAAGTAATCATTGATACAGTTGAATATGTTTACCGACATGATTACTCTCAATTATAATTGAACTGCAACAGTTGCATAAAATTAAGAGAAATTATCAATAATGAACTCGTGAAAATGAATTCTTTGCAATCCTTTTTTTTTTTTTTTTTCAAATTTTTTTTTTTCATTCCGATGGGTTGTCACAGATATAATGTGATGTGCTTTGTCTGTTGTATTTCAGGGGCGTTGGAAAACAAGGCTATCAGTGTCAAGGTGAGAAAGACACAAAAGTCATGTTATTAACCGATTTTTCATAATTTTATATTTTTTTCGAATATTTTACGCTTTTGCTTTTATTTTTTTTTTTTTAAGAACGATTTTTTTTTCTCATTGGATCTTTCATAGGAAAAGATTTTCAGTTTCGTCACAATTATGCTTGTTTCTTTAGTCACACTAGTCGCAGCTGGGAATGTAAACATAAAATATTTATTATTCTACTGAATTTATATTAATGTTCTTTTTTTTTTTTTTTT
>JAQQBS010001422.1:6368159-6425879 GCA_030347275.1 Microctonus aethiopoides | reverse complement strand
TTTTTTTTTTTTTTTTCACTATACTAAATTTATTTTTTAATTCAAGGAAAATCTTTTAAGGCGATTATAGGAGAGAGCGTATTCATTTCTTTTTATAACGCATGCAATGCTTTTTCGTTGTATAATTTTCATTTTTTAATACTATTATTTTGTTAAATAAAAAAAGAATGATAGATATTTATTAAGAAATGAGGAAAATCTAAAACAATTATATTATTTGTTACAGTATGTACCTGTGTTGTTCACAAAAGGTGCCACAATTTGGTTGTGACAAAGTGTCCTGGTATGAGGGAGGAGGTACGTATAAATAATAACAAATTAAAATAAAAAAAAAAAGCACAATAAAAAATAGTATTGAATTTTTTTATTTATGTTTTTTCCATCACGTAAAAAAAATATTTAATTCTACCGCTGTATACTGAAATATTTATTGCTAAGCACTTTGTTTTTTTTTGCTTTCATTTCATATGCTTTATTTGTTTTTCTTTTCTCTTTTTTTATCTTAACCGGATGATTCGGACGTTCAGGGAACAAAAACTGTGTTGCAGTCTAATGAAGGTACTCAAGGCCAACGATTCAGTGTTAATGTACCACACGTCTTTGAGGTACACACATTTAAACGTTTCACATTTTGCGATCACTGTGGATCACTACTTTATGGATTGATAAGACAAGGTGTTCAGTGTAAAGGTAAAAAAATAAATTATTTACATAAAATTTTCAAACTCAAATTATTTATAAATATTTTATTATCTTCTATATTTTTTCTACTTACTTTATAGTTTGTGATTTGAATGTGCACAAACGCTGCCAAAAAAATGTGGCAAACAATTGTGGTATCGATACGAAAGCAATGGCGGAAATATTAAGTATGTTAAACATTTCGCCTGATCAACAACTAAAAACGCCACGAATAAATTATAAAAATCAAAGTGCACCCAGTGGATCATCACAAAATACTGGGACACCTGGTAAACGGCCGCCATCAACGTCAGATAATAGTGAAGCAAGTGAACAAACGTACGATAATAAATTATCAATTACTGATCCAACACAGCAAGATGAAGATGATGAAATGCAAAAAGTGACACTTGAAGATTTTAATTTTATAAAAGTATTGGGCAAAGGAAGTTTTGGAAAGGTAATGTTAGCTGAACGTAAAGGCAATCCTGATGAGGTTTATGCTGTTAAAGTTCTTAAAAAAGATGTCATCATTCAAGATGATGATGTTGATTGTACTATGACAGAAAAACGAATTCTCGCATTAGCTGCGAGGCATCCATTTTTAACTGCATTACATAGTTGCTTCCAAACACCAGAGCGATTATTTTTCGTTATGGAATACGTTAATGGAGGTAATTAATTTAATTAATTACGTAAATAAATAATAGAAAAAATAAATTTTTTTATGTGTCTATTAAATAATTTAATTTCTACTTTTCAGGTGATTTAATGTTTCAAATTCAGAAAGCACGTAAATTTGATGAGACACGTGCGCAATTTTATGCAGCTGAAGTGACGTTAGCATTGCAATTTCTTCATCATCATGGTGTATTATATCGTGATTTAAAGCTCGACAATATTTTATTGGATCGCGAGGGTCATTGTAAACTCGCAGATTTTGGTATGTGTAAAGAAGGAATTGTTGATGGTCAAACGACCACGACATTTTGTGGTACACCTGATTATATCGCGCCAGAAATATTACAAGAATTGGAATATGGTGCAAGTGTTGATTGGTGGGCACTTGGTGTTTTAATGTATGAAATGATGGCGGGACAACCGCCATTCGAGGCAGATAATGAGGATGATTTATTTGAATCTATTTTACATGATGATGTTCTTTATCCGGTTTGGTTAAGCAAAACGGCTGTGTCTATTTTGAAGGGTTTTATGACTAAAAATCCGGCCCGGCGATTGGGCTGTGTTACTAGTAATGGCGGTGAAAATGCCATTAAAGCACATCCATTCTTCCAAACTATGGATTGGAAAGCACTTGAAGCACGCAAACTTAAGCCACCATTTATGCCAAAAATCGTGAGTTTTTTTTTTTTATTTATTTTCTTTCCTATTTTATATATTTGTTTATTCATTTTTATTTTCATAAAAAATATTTAATGAATAAGTTTTATTTATTCTCTGTTTATTTTCTAGAATAATGAAAAAGATGCCATGAATTTCGACGCTGAATTTACAAAAGAAGATCCTGTATTAACGCCTGTACATCATTCCGTATTGCAATCTGTTAATCAGGATGAATTCAAAGGTTTTTCATTCGTCAATCGCGATTTTAACACATCAAGATTGGGATTATCCTAATGAGAATATAAAATGGGAGAACGAGCCAACGATACAATTGGGATTGGTTGTAAAAATTTGAAAGAAGAACATAAACATTCTCATCAAAAACCACCAATTACTCTGCCGCAAATTGCTTCGGAATTTTTCAATGCTGCACGAAAACACCTTGGACTCTCCCATCGAGAAAAGGCAAAAAAAAAATAATAAACAGCCAAATGGAATAATGGTTCATAAAAAACCATCCATAAATGCGCACTGTCGTATTTAAATCAGTGCCATTTTAATTACTGACATGAGGTACGAATGTGTAAAAAAAAAGAAAGCGTATGATCAAGGTATTTGTTCCAAAGTTTTTCTCTCTACGACATTTTTAAATAATATTAATATATAAATAGATTAGTGCTGCGTATTTAAAAAAAAGTGTGAACAATGTCCAAAAAACACGCGTAATTAATCAAACTTTTTTATTTTTATTTAATTATTTTATTTTCGAAGCACTTAAAAAATGCTCGCTAGTATTTTATTATCATTATTTTCGAGTGAGGAAACAAGAGAAGCCATAGGGAGGGTTTATTGCTATGAGAGGCTGGTTAAATGTTTCTCTATCAAGGAATAAAATGAGAAAATGAACGCACGAAAGGGATCAATCAAGTTTTTCTTTTTTTTTTTTTTACTTCATTTCTTTGATATACAAAAGTTTATAATTAACAAAAAAAACCAACTCGACCGGAGCGAGTATATTCCCAAAATGATTGTTAAATAAACTTTTCATGTACATATAAAGTACATGTGTGTATGTCAGTTGAACGACATAACTTGAACACGGATTGAATGACGTGGGCCACACTCTCTCCAGAGTTCTCTCACTGCATTATTTTAACTATATAATGCAAACTTTGTTGCAGAATATAACCAGTGAAACCTGTATTACTGAATGCTCCTATCGCTCGATAGAATAATTGATGGAGTAAACAACTTGGTGAAATGCATGAAAATAATTAACCAGTAAACTGGAAGTCGCGTAAAATGAATTTAAAAAAAAATATCACAAGAATTAAAAAACATTTCAATTTTTTTTTTTCTACATTTTATTTTTATTCACTAAACGCTATTGACAACTAACTGGTTATATATTTTATCGCCGTTCCTGCACGTTTATTGGTATATGTAACGATTAACACCACAATCAGAGATGAAGCGATTATACATACGTATATAAAGTGGATAAAAGAAAAAAAATACCACAGACCGCTGGTGGTCTGCTTCAAATTATCTATGTATACATATTATACATAAAATATATTATATAAAAGTTATTTTAGCATACGCCTAACGTAGTGGCAGAGGAAGAGGTACAAAGAGAGAGGCCAGGTAGATAGAGGAGAAAAAAAATTTGCAGATGACAGGAGTTCGTTCAATTGATTTTTTATTATATTTTTTTTTTTTTTTTTCCTCAACGATTGAAACGCACGATGCACGATTGATTTTTTTTTCCAATTTTGTTCGTTGAATTTAATGATAAAAATATAACAGCGAAGATCTGATGTGCATCATATACTTGCCGAGTATTTTGAATTATCTTTTTTTATTTATTTATTTATTTATTTTGTTTTAATGAAAACTATAAATCGCGTATACAATATTTTAGAAAAAATATATTGCGTGCTGACACTATAGTTAACTTATGTATTATAATGAGCCATATTATATGTACATGGATATATATTAAATTTGATTAACATCGCGCGAGAATTAGTTCATTATATCGTAATCATTTGAACTTTCTCATTCGAATACAACAATTTTTTTATTGTTTGTCTAAATTTTTTTAATATCATTATTGTATATGAAAGACGTGATTATGCATTATGTATGTATTTAGGCGTTTACTCGTCCCCTTTAAATTCAAGTGATTCGTGTACTTAATCCCTGTGAGCGTTAGTTTAATATTATATAATTAATTATATATAAAAATAAATTAATTATTTATCTTATAGGAATAAATGTCGTGTAAGATTTAAAATCTTTTACGGCGCAATATTTTCAATGTCGTAATTTCGTGTTGATCACGATGTGCAATACGATTAACAGTGCGAAGAATGAAAGAGAGCGTTAAAAAATAAATAAATAATGCACATTAAGTGATTTGCAAAATAAAATTTATCAGTACTATATTGAATTAGAAAAAATAATGAAAAATAAATATAAATAAATTAATGATACGCAAAAGGAATTTATGCAAATCAATTTATATATAATGTTAGAATGCCACAACATAGACTATTTATTAGAAAGAAAAAAGAAATTAATAAATAATTATTATCGTATTTAAATATTTCGGAAATAATATTAATCATAGCGATTGCAATTGACCGGAAATATTTTCAATACCGTGTCTTACTTAATATTTCATAGAAGAGTGTTTATAATACAATACAAAAAAAGAAAATATCATTGAGATTTCAAATAGCCAAACGTGAATTTAATAAAACAAATTATTTATTTATTATAAATTTTATTTCTATTTAAATTCACAGATTTAATTATTGACGTCAGGAAATTTTCCAATGCTTATTACACATCCTCTGCGTGAATGCAGGAAGTAATATGACGATGACGATTATATTAAATTCTGCAACACTGAGAATCCTTTCTATAATTAGAAATTACCGTCATTCAATTTACGTTCTATGAAATAAATGCATATATTGGTTTCTCGAGAGATGAATTGATCGGGTGTGTTGAAAACTATGTCGGTTATTTTTGTCCTATCATCAAATACCAATCTCCAACTCGACAAAATAATTCAATGATTCATTTCTCTTTTATTCATTTTCTTAAATTTTTTTTTCTTGCCAAATATCCATTGATCTGATTAATATTTGTTCTTTAAAGTGCTTAATATTTAATAAACTAATAAATCACGTCGATACTTTATATATATTTATTCATGTATAAATAATCTCTTACGATCGTGAACATAAAGAACAAAAAATAATCGACGAGAAACGGTTAGTCCGGCCTACGTTTAGCTAAACAAAAAATTGAAACGTAATTTTGATGAAAAAAAAAAGAAGAAGAAATATCAAATAATAAATTACAAAAAAAAAATAAAAAGTGCATGAATTCTACATATAATTGAAAACTTTTATGTACAAGATGTGTATATATATACATGTACTTGTGTAATATTAAATTTCCTAGGTAGAATCTCCTTAATTAATTAATTAATTAATTAATTTTCCTCACGTTTTTATTTTGAGAAAAAAAATAGGGAGGTTTATTTTATCTGTGAACAAAAATAGCAAAATATTTTGAATATTAATTTGTTTTATTTATTATTTCCAACAAATTTTTAAGAAGATGATTAATTATTTTATCTTTACATACATTTTTGTTAATAATTTACGTGCCGACATATTATATCGCGCTTTGACGAATCGTAATAATTTTTATTAATGAATTAAAGCCATTTTCCATTAATACGCACACACATTTATTATCTATCACACATTCGATGAGAGAAAAAACGTTTGCATTGACTAATTGCCGTCCTGCACACATCGATTTGACATGATAATTAAATTGAAATTTGGAATAATCGCACAAAAGGCTTACAGTACTAATTAAAATATTTTATAAATATTATTTGTTTTTTTTTTTTTTTATGTTTTTGCATTTCTTGTATTTATATTTTACGATTGAAATCGATTCGTCGTACGTGAATGAAACCTCAACGTCGGTCACGCATTCCGAAATTTTTTATTTATCATAGTTACTCATCGCACACAGTACAAGACTATATAAATATGCAAATATATTTATTTTATATTTGTTAATACAGTTGTTTAATAATTTTGTTTATTTTTTTCCTGTACTTTCATTATCATTTACAATATATAAACAGTGTTTTTATAATTGTTTTTGTCGAAAATGAATGCTAACGCAATTATATTTCTCTAGGTATTTTAAATAATACCTAGAAATTTTTGATTTTTTAAATTGCAAATTAATTTTTTTTTTTTTTTTTGTATAATCATCAAACATATTTATATGTAAATGTATTTGAGGATACAGGGCAATAGAGTGACATTGAGATTACCCAATTGTGTGTCAAGTTCCAAATATAATCCGACTTTGAAATTTATTAAAATTTACTTTTTATATTTATCTTTATGCCTGGTGATGTTAATTGGCTCGTGTGATTGTTAATTAAATTTTTCATTTCATCTTTCACTGCGATTGACATTGCAAATTTATAAATAAATAACAATTGTAATATTTAATAATTTTATTGAAGTGAATAACGTTTAGTTTAATATTTAATTTCATTTTTTATTTTTTATTTCCAACATTTTTACCTGTCAATCGCACGAGACTAATATTTAATTATACATATATATAAATAATCATGTGAATTAGGAATGAGAATAACGTGTCAAAAGCTGAGCTTTTGAACCTCAATATTCACACAGAGTTTATGCAATCGAATAATAATATATTTACAAAAAGAGAAAAAAAAAAGAGAGCGTGTGAGGAAAAGATTAAAAAATATGTAACTAGCAAATCTTTTTCCTTTCCTGAAAGAAAAAAAATCGCGCTGTCCTGTTCGATGTGATTTTTTATCGCTATATTTATAGTCTCGATAAAATTAGTGTAATGAAAAACAAAAAACATAAAAAAAAAAAATTAACAAAAAATATGTTGAATGTTAAAACAAAACAAAAAAAAATTATTATCGAATAAGATATTTATTGTAAAACGTCAATATATATAATAACGTGCTTGTGTTTAGTAAATAGAAGTTAATAACAAAGCAAAACAAAAACAAAACAAACAAAAATATTTAAAAAAAAATTATAAAATAAGAAGAAAAAATTAAATAAATATTATAATTGTTAATGGCACTGTGCAAATGGTGGATTGCGCACGATCGTTAATGTTAAATTAACGGATTTGATGTTGAAAGTGTATAATTAATGCGTTATCTTCGTACCTAAATGATGTGACATGAACTCTTGTAAAAGAGGAATTAAAAAAAAAAAGGGAGAACGAAAGAGCGATTAAATAAAAAGCACAAGAGACTTTTGCGAAATAGATTAAGAAGACACCGAGTATCGTTACGATATATAATTAATAAACAAAAAAATTTTGTTTACTAATTCATCAAGATAATTCAAGCACTAAAATTACAGTGAAATTATCTACTATTTAATTTTATAACTGATAATAATAATTTATGTTCTATTACATTTTGCCGATGACCAAAACACACGTGCCACATATAATTTTATTTATGCGTTTATTTTTTTTTTATAATTTATTTAATTTACAAATCAATAGTAATAATTAATATTTTATTATAAGCTCAGATATGAAAACAGTGCATTTGACAGAGGAGAATGAGAGAAAACAAATACAAAGCAATGGCTAATACATTTTTTTATTTTCCTAACAAAAATGAAAAAAAAAAAACCGCAGTGCGGCATATTTTGTTTATAATTTTTTTTTCTTTAATTTTAAAGATTCAACTGAAGATCTTTTTATTATAAAACACAAACACTGAAATATTTCTGCGCATTTTTCGTTTATTATTAAATTTGATTATTAGTTTTTATTTTATTTTTTATTATTAAAATTTTTTTTTTCTTTACGTAATTTATCCAAACAAATTAATTTATTTTTTGCTTACCAAAGACTTTAGATATTTATATTTATTGTTAAATCCAATCGCCACTTTCTCACCCTGTTCGCGTTGTGTATTAATTCATACGCATTATATACAAATAGTTTAATGAATTTGGAGATGAAAAATAGTTGTTTGAAAAATTTTATCGATGAGATTTGTATTTAAATTTATACAAGTATAATAATTAAATTAAATGGAATGAGGAATATGAAAAAAATAATGAAGATAATATAAGGTGGCAAATGTGAGTGCATCGAAATTTACTAGTCGTTAAATTAAAAAAACAAAATAAAAATTATAATTGAAGAAGGGAAGTCAAAAAAATTTTTTGAATGGATAAAATGGAATAGTCAAATTAAAATTCCATTTTACTATTCGTAGTTACATGACAGTAATAATATACAAAAAAATTGTATCATTAAATATTAATTTAATTTTTATTTATAATTGTGATGAAAATGTGGGCGTCAGTGCAGAATTTCAATTATTTATAACAAACAAAAATAAATGAATAAACGTAACAATTTTTTTTTAATGTGCAATAAATATAAACAAATATGAATACATATGTATCAAAGAAATATATGACAATGTTACGTATATGTTATTTTGTTTGAAGCGTAAAATGAAAAATTTAATTGATAAAAAAAATAATAATTTTTATAATTGTTATCGTTTATTATTATTTTTTTCATCTCGAAATTAATATGAAATCTGCACTGACAGTACAATTAAATCGATAAGCCTCCATTATGTATGTGCATTTTGTCAATTGTTAACAATTATTTAAAAACGTAATTTTTAATTGATTTATAAATGTCAATAATTATTTATCAATTCTTTTTTTTTATTATTCACAATTTGAAAAGTGTATTCATGGAATAGCATTCTGAATGGATATATATAAACAATTTGACTCGATACACTAAAAAAAAAAAAAATTAATACACGATTATTCGCGTATAAGAACTTGGAAAAAAATTTAAAAATGTACCTCTGCTTCGTACGAAAGTAATTATAAAATAATTATCAATTAAATTATCATCATTATCCTCATTGTGTACGTACAGATAGCAATCTCTTGTTCGCCATTAAGGGGATAAGGAAGGTTGTAAACAAGAATGAAATATATAAATAAATCAAGTAACGCTTTCGGTGTTTTCAAATGAAAAGAAAAAAAAATACAAAAAAAAATTATTAAGATCACATAAAATAAATCATGACACGCACGCAAACCCGACGAAATCTTTTATGCATAATAAATAGAAATTATTACATGTAGATAATTAAAAATAAGTAAAGAAAACTTTAAATGCAAATAATGAGTAGCCAAAAAAAAAAAAAAAAAAAAAAAAAAAAAAAAAAAAAATACAAATAAAAAAGAAAGAAAAATGCCAGAGAAAACAAAAAGTTTCAATTGTCACGTATCTAATATATAGATAGAAAAATAAATATGACTTACCTGTAATTGTTATTATTATAGTTCACCGACATTTTGTGTAACAAAAGTTTTCACAACATTTTAATAATCTGTTTTATTTATTCAATTATTATTTGTATTTAATAGAGAAACAAATTATTATTGAATAATGACAAAGTCAGGAGACTCATTGTACAGATTAGCATTTTAATTGCGAGGACATTGGTATATTATATTATTCATTCACATGATCTCTCCTTACTGCAAAAAGATCATTCAATTATTAAGTTAAATATTCATTATTAATATTCAATTAAAATATAAACAAATGATTTATTGGTGCCAAAAAAAAAAGCTATAATGTACATCAATTTTTTAGTTATAATATACATTTTATCAATTTCCTCTTCATCATACACTCACATGCACAAATGTCCTCGGATTATAACTGTCATTACAAATTAATGAGATTAAAAAACAAGATACAAGAACAAAAATTATCACACGTCAAACTTTTATTGCAAATATGAATGATATAAATAAAAAAAAATACAGATTTATTCATCAACGTTTAATGTATATGCTCGAATGATTTTTACATCAAATATTCTAATTCCGTCAAAGAAAAAAATATATATAATAAAAAAAATCGTCTGCACGTACACAAAAATGAAATATTAAACAATAAACAAATCAACACGCGTCACATTTGCGTCATCGCGTGTTAAAAAAAATTGTTTGATTATAATAAAATAAAAAGCAAAAATAAAATAAATATAAATAAATAAAAACAAAAATGGAATTTTGAAAAGTAATGTAAAATGTAATAAATTAATACAATTGCATAAATTATGGTATCACGTAGATTACGTGAGTGAATATATGCATTTTATCGTGACTGTAGCGTTTAGATAGATAATGTAACTATTACATATAATATAAAAAAATAAAATTAAAAAAAAAAAAAAAAAATAAAAAGTATGCGATTACTCTGGACGGTTGTTCGTGATCCTAGAACATACAGATGTCCATTGATTAATATACTCGATGCACACGTATAAATTATATTATATCTTTCCTAATTATTTCGTGCACTGCAACATCGAGAAACGTCGTTCGCTATTGAGCTGAGCTTTTATTTATTGATCAGCTCAAACACAGTTGTATAAAAAAAAATAAATAATTAAATAAATGCTTACTGTAAAATATATCCAAGTGATAATAAATATTGTTACATGTGACACCAAATTACATGGACAACCGTCACACGATTACGCTATACACTGTTATTTGTCTGATTATTGTGTAATGATTCATAAATAAATAAATGAATAAATAAATAATTAAATAAATCAATATATAAATATATACATATAGAAAAATAAATGTGTGTATATATAAATATATTATATACAAGAAAATAAATTAAATAAACATTATTATTTGTGATTAATATAAAATCCTGAAACATTTTATTATTTTTTAATTCATTTTCTTTCTTTCTTGTATTCGAAATACTTACAGAATTGTTGTTTCAACTGTTACTATACAGGTTTTAAATAAATAAATTATATACAATAAATTGCTAATGGGTTCAGACTTTATTTGCTTCAAGAAATAATTAGAGTATGTATACATATTACACAGGTAGAGAGATGAAAGATGGAATTTTTTTTTATCTTATTCAAGGACATTTAAAAGTTGCGATTTTTAATTTTTAATTTTTAATATGTATTTTTTTTTTTAGTTTCTAACAATGTGTTCTTATTGTCCTACTCTCATCTGTCCTACCTTACGATAAATGTATTGTATATAATTGTCGTGTCTACATTAATGAGAAAAATAAGAAATAAAATTCAGTCGAGAAAAATTAAAAACAAAATAAAAATTGTATAGAATTAAATAAATTCTGTTTTATTTTTTATTTTATATATATTAATATATATATTTTTTTTTTTTGCACCACTGATGATTAATTCAAACGTCATTAAATCTGATATATCAACTTGTGATAATGTGTACTTGAATGGCACAATTACGCCATATAGCTAATTAATTATAAATAATAATATCGTGCGAGTTTAATGATGATACCAAATTACCAGAAAATCATGGAATTTATTAATTAATTATTTATTATCATAATTAAATACAATTTACCGAAGAATTATTTGTATAATTATCTTTCATTTTCCATGACTTTCTGATCATACGATATCATCGCACAACCACACCACATATCTCATTATTTTTATTTTATTTTATTTTATTTTATTTTATTTTATTTTATTTTATTATATTAGTTTTTTATTTTTTTTTAATCGCAGGCGTCACGCCACGGTATTCAATAATTCTGAGAATTAGAATTTATCTACCTAACATCAAGATGCTAAAGGGACAAGGCACATATAATGGAATTAATGAGCGAAGAGGAACGACTTGACCCTTTGGCGTCAATGATGTGGGGAGGGTTCACCCTTAAAGCGCTAACACGATTCAGGCCCTATTTTGAATCGTGATAGCTGCCTGGAGGGATTCATCATACTCTTTATACCAAAATAGTAATTATCTATCTTCATAAAAGTACTTTCGATAATCATTTTTTCTTTTATTCTTTTTTTTTCTTTTTTTTTTCATTTGGTTGACTTGATAATATTTTATATTTCTTTATTTTACATGATATGTAAATTTAGATATGTCTCGTTTATCGCATTGATATGTTCCTGTAGGAATTATAAATATTGCAGAATAATTTTTTGGAATTTTGTAAAAATTTTTATTTTATAAATTTTCTTTTTTTTTTCAAGATTTTTGAATTTTTTTTTTTTTTTTATTATTAATTGTATTGTTAACGGTGAATTTATTTTATCACGCTTTCTTTTTCTTGTTAACTTTTTTTTTACTTCAACAATAAATATTTTATTTTTGTTTGTTTGTATTCTCTCTTTGGATTATGATTAATTTGTTTTATGGAAGTTTGTGGCAAAATTGGCGTTGTGTTAATTAATTTATAAACAAAAGAAAAGACTGTAGAGAAAAATAGTTGATGTAATAGCAAATAATGACAAGAAAAAGAAAGGTGAGGTTGAGACACTGACGACGACAACGAGATTCCTTGCTTGTATTTTTTTTTTTTTTTTTAATTTAATATAATTTAATTATTAATATTACTGATATGTATTTTGCATATAATAATACATGATATGTATGTGATTTTATATTATAATATTTAATTAATCAATACCAATTTTTCTGGTATTAAATTCAACTTTCAATTTTAAAAATTTTTTTGTGCAACATTTGCTGAAAAAAATTGTGAAAAAAATATTTTTACGTTTACACATTGCTTTTGACCTTCTATTATTCTTTCTATTTTAAACTTTATCCAATTTCACTTTGCGAAATTAATTGAAATTGTAATTATAATAATTGTCTTAATTAATTTGTCTTTGTTATTTTTTTTTTTTACTTCAGTTTGTCAAGTTATTGAATTTCACATGGTACATAACTCGTGCTTTAAAGCACACACACACACAGGTACATATTGTGATAATAAAGGAGGAAGATATTTCAACAATTGATAATTTTAAATAAATTAATATTTGAATTAATAATAGGTAAAAATTAAATGGAAAAAAAAATTGAAATGACTCACGATAATTTATCGAGACATTTTACTCACGAAAAATAAAAAAAATTCATCAAAATGTGATGTATGTCTTTATAACAACTGTTTACTTCATCAAGTTGTCCGCACCCTTTTAATTTAATTGGGTGATAATGTAATAGCTATCACGCAAATAATATAACAATTTCCTGTTGACGTTTTTCATGCGCTCGATAATACTACAACTTCTTTTTATCTTATTGCATTCTATATTATATAATGTAAGGAAGCATGATAGAAATAATTTACCTCATTGCCCCTGAGCCCAAACAAAACTATAACTTTTCAAAAAAAAAAAAAAAAAAAAAAAAAAAAAAAAAAAAAAAAAACCACTTAAAAATTAAATAATAATTAATTTACAATGAAGAAAAATAAATAAATAAATATTGCGAGTTAACGAAAATTTAAAGCAACAAAATGAGTTGTATATTTTCCAATTGAAATTGAAGATGAAAAATAATTATTTAAAAAAACATTAAAAATTATAACAAGACAATTTAATCCAAGAATAAAATTTCTATTTTATATATTACTAATTAATTAATTATTTTTGATGTAGAGAAATTTGAAAAAAAAATCTTCTCCATCTGATTATTGTTTTTTAGTAGAAAATAAAAATGTTTACTGCAACGTGTTAATTTTTAAATCGAAATAAATTAATCTCTAGGCCATACACATTTATAATTTTTTTTTTTTCATGTAATTGCACACCATTAATCATCGCATCACGCATTATGATTTATAACTATACGAGAAAATGCATGTATGGGTGGATATTTTTGTGGCAACATCAACCCTCGAGTGTATTAATTATTTTGTTTCATAATTTTTTTTCCATCCCCAGCCGCATAAACTTACATAAATAATTCATATTTTTTTTTTTTTTTTTTCGTTTACAATATTTTTATGCAAAGCTATATTAAGCTCGAATAGGAAGATGATTGTAGAGATATCTTTTTTTCTTTTCCATTCTTAATTAGCAAGACGCTGTAATATATATTATATAAAGAGAATCACGCGTGCACGACGAAATTGCGTGTTAAAAAATTTTTAATATCTAAAAAAATTTTATTTCCGTTTTTTTTCTTTTCAATTTTTCAATATAATCAATTGCTCAAGAAAATTGATCGTTTTTCGATGACAAACACGAGTCCTCCTATTTTAAATATACGTTAATATATAATTACTGTGCATTTTTTTTTACCGTAAAAAGTTTGACTTTATATCCACAAAAATTGTTTTACATCTCCTTCATCATTTAATGAAATATTATTATTTATTTTCTCCTCACTTATTTTTTATTTTTCTCTCAATAATTTTTCATTATAACTCTGCTGTTGCTGCTGTTGTTAATTCCACAATGTCCAATAAATTAATCAAGAAATCCAGTGTTGACAAGTTTCTCAAGGAAAAATTTGACATCACCCAACTCTGAGTCCTTTATACCAAGTGACTTTAACATACCCAAATCTCCATTCTCAACTGCCATAAATACAGAACGTAAATGCTCAAGATCAGAGCGCATTAAATGAAGTGCAGCACCAAAATCTTCAATAGTCTGTGACTCTAAAAAAGAAACAAGAAAAATATATAATGAAAATAAATCAACTCATAATAAAATAAAATAAAATAACAATATTTCTATCGATAGACATCTAATCCAGCAATTTTTCACAGTTAAGTAAGACACATGTGAAGCAATATTGATAAAATAAATGAGGGAGATAAAAGAAAATATAAATCGTTGACTAAAAGAACAAATAGTTTCTAAATAATATTATTCTATACGTAAAGATATTTATATTTATATATATATTTCTACATTATATAAATATATAATATAATAGTAACGTGATTCAGATGAAAAGACCCATTTGGGAATTCCTCAGCAAATAAAATAACGACAAATACTACAAGAAGACAATGATATAAAAATAATAAAAATAAATAATACAATAAAACCTACCAGAGAGAGCAATTGCCACCATATTTACACCACCCAATGGTGCTAAAGCATCCCTTGCTTTACTACCAAATAATTTCTCAAGATAATTCGGTCCATGACTTGCCAATAATGACTGCAAAAAACTTGCAGTCTCCTCTACCGGTGGTCTCTTTGCTAAAATAAATTAATTATTAATCGTTAAAAATTTCTAAATAACTTAAATAATTTAATAAAACAAATATAAATCATTTAATTAATTAATTAATTAATTAATTAATTATTTGTGAATATAGGAAATAAGATTGATTGATAATAGAAATGAAAAATAAAATAATTATTAAAACTTACCAGCAGTACAAAGTCGAGAATCCTCATCGTAACCATCCTGACAATCGGGAGCTCCATCGCAAAGATATTGAATGGAAATGCACGTTCCATCGCCCGGACATTTAAATGGCTCATAAGGGTGACAAGCATCCCCTAATATAAATATAAATCACATATAATTATCGAGTTTTATATTTCCATTAACAATCATTCATATAAAATTAAACTAATGTAGAATAAAATACATTGTGTCATTGATCAAACTTTTATTTGCCAGACAAATGTTAAATTCCCTGTCTCGACAAAGGACTTGACCCTTATCATAAATTAATATACCCACTTCATAAATAATAAATGTATATATAAAAATCTAATAAAGGGGATGTGTAATAAAAGCCAATGTGATGAAAGGAAAAGAAAAAAAAAAAAAAGAAACAAGAAACATTATGATGCAATAAAAACTATGAAATAAAATTTTTCACTTGATGAATGACGGCATTGAAAAGGTAAATTTAAAATGTATATATATTTAAATGTACATGATAAATACATAGAAAATCCATTTACAATCTCTCTCTCTCTGTCAATTTAGCAATTTTTATCACTTTAATATTTTTTTTTTTATTTTTCTTTTATTTATTTTTTTATTTTTTTTCTTTCTTTTACCCTCATTGCATCGTAAAGTTTCAACTACTTCCATCATCACCTCACCTCCCTTTTCAACCCCCTGAGTGTGCCGGTTAAATTTACGGTGTACGACCTTGAGAATTTGCGTCGTTGAATTCACTTGGATCGACAAGCACATGACCCAATTCTTAAAGCTAACCGTTGAATTCCCAGGTAAAACGTTCAATATGCGGTTTTGTACCGCCTTATATACATATACATATATACTTCTCAATATATATTTGTCCCTCTATTGATACATACATATACATATATCATATATGAACCATATTTTTTTTTATTTACCAGATATTTTATTATTAATATTTTTCTTTCGTCACCAATGACAGCAACTGTTGCTCAAACGTGGCGTCGTTTATGTATATATATATGTATATATATATATTTTATTGATTGAGAGTCATACAAAAAAATAGTAATGTGTGCAAGCCAAAAGGGCACTCCCACTATGGGTCGATGAACAAGAGAGAAAAAATTAATTAAATAAAAATAAAATTGATAATAAAAAAAAAAAATGTTTCCACGCGCTTGAATTATTGCCGGCGGTAAAAATAATAATTCTGACATTTTATAAATGAAATCCTTATAATGTTTATTGGTAGAATGTAAATAAAAATAAGGATATATATGTATATATATATTAATTCGTTGTATTAAATATATAAAATAATTAACTTACCTGAACGTTTTGAGTGCAGATGTCCGTAAAATCGGCTGAGATCGATCGCCAGGGCGGCACGCGGAAAGGCAGCGCAAGCTGTGAGGGCGAGGCCAATTGCCAAGCTTGTGGACAATGCCCGCACCATATTCTTCACTGTTTATTATTTAAAAAAAAAAAAACGAATAATAAAAATCTTTCAATATAAAATTTAAAAGCAGAACAAATTATTGATAATTATTTATTTATACATATAATACGTAATTATCTATTGAATTAAATATATAATACTCGCATACACCGTTGGGTTTTTAATCCTGCTTTAATATTGTCACCCCGCGTGGTCGGTTGTCAATAATCCCAAAACTTAAACTCGAATAAAATTAAATGAATGAAAGTTAAAGAAAAATAAATAAATTCTTTATTAATAAAATTTGAATATTTTCAATATAAATAAATAAATTATAAAATATGATGAGACAATTTGATAAAAGTATATAATTATATTTTTAATTAACGTTATTCAAATGTGCACACCCCCCGTAAATTATATAAATAAATCTTGTATTGTAGATACGAGCAAATATAATATTATTTTCTCTCGTCGCCTTCCGCGGGCTCGTACGCGGTCGCGAATACCAGCCGAGCGTAGACGCGCCGTGCTTTTCATCGGGCACAAAGTCGCGAGGAGAGTGCTGACAAAATGCTCGACAAGGGCGCGCAGAGCGATAGTGTATGGCAACAGAGAGAGGGTGGTATAATAAGCTCAAAGCACCAATGAGAAATTTCCGATGGATAAAACGCGCGGGGTTGTGTATTATTATTATACATATACATTTATGTATGTATGTATATATAAATATATTATACACAATCGCTAGTTTTATATGTATATACTCAACATTTCCCCTGATATTACACACCCACGCACAACAATTTTTCCCACTCTTTATATACTTATACTAAAAGTCTCGCGCGCGTGTGTACATCGATTTCATTTTCACATTTATGCGCTCGCTTTTTTCTCCATCTTTTTTTTTTCTCTTCTCTCTCTCGATAGCGTTATTTTTTATACACGCTATGTACTTAGCACGTCGCAATCACATAAAATCAACCCACGCAATATTATAGATAAAGACGAAAGAAAACATGGGGTGAAGAGAAAAAAAAATATGTGGATGTATAAAAATGAAATTGAGGGGATGAAGAGATAAAAGAACAGCAGTAAAGATGAGGAGTTTTGCTTACACATTGTTGTATTATTTATTTGTATATGTGTATGTATGTATTTGATAAATTTTTATGTTGTTTTAGATTTATTTAAATGATTCATCGAAAGTTTTTTGTTGAATTTGTAAATGTTGATGTTAATATTATGATTTTGTTATTTTATTTTTTGATAGGTGATAGCTGTTTTTTTATTTTGTTGATATTGTTAATATTAATGATATTGAGGGGATTAATGTTTGTTAAGGATATTTTTTTTTAATCCCGTGGATAAATAAAACTGAGTATATGAAAGCGAATGAAGACAAAGGGGATAATATTATATTTAAATAAAACATGGGACGTTGAAATGTGGACACATCAAGAGACGTTGAATTATTTCTCACGCAATGGGGAGAGGATGTTGAGAATAATTCAACATGCATTTCTGTCATGATTCGAGATTATGACGAATTTCACTTTTTTTTTTTTTTTAGTTAGCAAAAATTATTTTGTTGAGACAATAATTGTGTTGATTATAATTATAAAATATTTATTTACACAATTTCAACCCATTATATATTTATGTAATATGAGGTTTTTTTTTTCCTTCGTTTGTTTATTATGAAAACAATTGTTTAACAATGATGAAGATGTGTGTACAACTAATTAAACTGTACAATATAAAGGCGAAGAGAAAAGGCAAAACAATTTGATAATTAATTCAACTTTAAATTGTTAATGCCCTTTTGGGACAATATAAATATAGAAATTATTTTTAGGCGAACAATTAATATGCCTTTTACTAACAACATAGATAATAAACAGAATTAATATTTTATTATTTCATCGTGTTTCTTTATATTTTTTCAATAAATATTGACCTTAAATTTGTCGATCTCATGAAATTAATTTGAATTTTTCACAATACTTCAATATCATTTAATTTCTTTTGTCACTCATTAATTTTCGTATTCACATTTATAAAACACATCTAATAGCTGTGTATGTATAATATATTAATACATATGAATATACATATATACAGTGTACTTTGATAAAGTTTGGTGTTGATTAAAAAATTCGAAAAATTAAAAATAAAAAATTAAATAAAATTATTTAAAAAAAAAATAATTGATCGTTTTTTTTTTATCAAACTTTATGGCATTAAAAAATTTCAAATATATATTCTACACTTTATCATATGTACATGTGTATATATGTATAAAATATTCCAAGAAATGACTACAAATTTAACGTATACACTTGAATTATTAAATATTAATCAAGTCGTGTGTTTAGTAAGATATGTATACGAAAAAAATTGTTGACTGACATAAGTTTTTCCTTCATATTTCTTCATTATACTCCATCAATTTATTCTGCATTTTCATTTTAATTATTCAGTGCAATAAAACATTCTAGCGGTATAAAATCACTGATATATGAATGTATCAGCAGAATTTCTATCATTAGCATCAATTATTTATTATTGCTCGGCAATAAAATTGCTCATTTATTCTCCAATCTATATACACTGTTGAAATTTATTATCCAATAATATCATCAATTTTATATTCATCATTTATTTATTTATATTTTTTTTTTCCAATTAAAATTCTCGCACGTAAAACCAAAATTTATCGGGCAATTTTCATTATTGAGCAAACAGATTTTGTCTGCCATTTTATCATGTCACAAATACATAATTGGCCATCAATATTTATTCATATATGTATTTATTATATATGTATTTATCCCTAATATGGATAATGCGTAATGTATACTTGGAAGAATATATATCAATCACACATTCGGAACCAATGAGTTCATCTATAAAAATAACACTTAGACAAATTGGTGTCTAAGCAACAAATATATAATTATCATGACTAATTAATTATATTTATTTATTCTATTATCTAATTATCGATAGATTAATTATTCTTTGTACAAGTTTTATAATGAACTTTATCAATAAGGAAATTTTTTTTTTCTACTACCTTCACTTCATTATTATATTGTCGTCGTCTTATCTATAATAAGTATTCCAATCTTTTTTCATTTCTTCATTTCTATCATCAAAAAATGTGCGTCTGTGCATTATTTATTTAGTTCTTTATTCAATTTTTTTTTTTTTTTTTCATCTATTATTAATGTCTGTGTGCTAACAAATGATCATTCACAAAGTATCGTCGTTGCGCTTGCGAATATTGTGATAATAAGCACCTAAAAGTTTCACCTGTTTATTCATTCATTCATTTACTCATTAATAATAACTTCACTTTTGTTTATAAAAAATGCTGTGCGTAAGTACGTTGCAAATAGGTAATAACAGTTATAAATGATTCACGTAGACACACTTACAAATATACAGAGACAGAATGTCTTGTCTATAGATAATGAGATTGTTACTTAAAATTATGATGATTTTTACAGTTGACAGTTAGCAAAAAAGTAAAAAAAAAAAAATTAACAAAGCAAAGTAAATGAAAAATAATACAGGCTTGACGTTTCCTCCACTTGTATTCATTCACAATTTAATTCTACACATTTTTTCTTCCTTTTATACCATGTTTTGCTTGACAATTGCGAGATATTTGCAGTGTGATGTTGTATTATATTTTAATTAAAATATAATACGTGTGAGGTTGATGATTAAGAATATGCATTAATTAATTATTTAAAAAAATTAAATCAAAGACACTTATGATTTATGTATTTATGTTTTTTCATGTCACGCAGATTCCTATGCGAATAATAATAATAAGTCTAGTGTAATTGTATCTATCACGTGCATAGTATATTGCATTGAGTGTTTCCATTTATAGGCAGTTAAAAATTAAGGATGGAATTGGCTTGATTTTTTTTATTTTCAAACTTTTTTTTATATTTTCCCTTATCAACAATGTTTTTGTTATTCTTCTCTCTCTATATTACTCGTTGATATAATGCCTTGATAAATTAATAACCATTTATCTGTTGATTTTCATATTTTTCCATTTTTTTTTAAATCCTTTCTCAAAGTGAAATTTTTTTTTTTTTGTGAGAAGTAAGCGTTTGTCTTTCAGTCTTTATGAATGACTCTAATGCTGCAAGATATATTAGTTGTTTGTTTTTTTTTCCTCAATTAGAACAATTTATCCTACGTGATCATCATCAAACTTTATATTTGATAATTACTTCCTTTTTTTTTTTTTTTTCAATTTATTTTAATTTATTTCTCTGTTTTTTTTTCGCTTCTGTTATTGCGCTTGTAACTTTGAATAATGTAAATTTACCCTACAACATTCACTAAACATATCAGCTATAATTTCCCTTTTATTTATTAATTAATTAATTTATTTATATTTGTCTACACTAAACGTCCTACAATATTATCGTCAAAGTAGCTAAGCTCTACCACTTCTACTCTTAATCATTTTTTTTTTTCATCTATTGTCGCAACACGTGCATCAACAAGCAATAAGATATCTTCATCTTTTTATATTTTTTTTTGTCAATTACTTTTTTATTCACTCGCTATATCCTATCTAAACTTGGTGCAGTTGACCTTTGGCATTCGTTGATGTCATTTTTATTTTTTACACAGAATACGTGATAATATTTAATATCCTCCTTATACAATTATTTCAAAGTTTTTTTTTTTATAATGCTTCAATTTTGTATGCCCATTTAATACATACGACACATTTAAATTTGATATTAATTGCGCAATAAATATTAATTTATATTTATTATCGCAATAATAACAAAAAGGCCTTTGTGAATTTGGCAATACTGATATCTGTAGTATATATTTTATATATTGATTTATATATACATATATATGTATATTGTACGTGTTTATAGACAAAGATTTGTTTTTTTTTTATATATACCTTCGTACCGTAAATGTAATCAAGCTCAATAATTAATCAACCAGTCCAGAAATGGAATAATGACGTTGAATTTTGGCGACCTTGCCATTTACAGAAGATAAAAAATATTAAAATATCATGAGCTCATTTACAAATCAATATATGGTACGAAGGTAGGCCTGGCTCAGGATGGTCTTAATCGTGTTGTTTTTTTGTTGCTGCCAAATGTAAACCACGTGCCAACTTTTCGTCCCAATGAATTCGATGAATTTGGTTGGAATGCTGGCATCTCGTACGCCTCGCCCTTATAAGTTTTATCTGAAAACATATAATAAATTAATATTAATTCAAATGAAACACAAGAAATAAAATTAATGAATTAAACTCTAATTAATTATTTAGATTTTTCTTTTTATTTGGTTTTTTAATGATGATTAAACGTGAGATAATAAAAAATAAAAACAAACTTCGTGGCTTTGCTGGTGGACGTCGGTGTTGTTGTCTTGTAGCAGCTAATCGTGCAAGTTGTCTTGCAGCAGCAGGAAATTCCAAACCTTCATTTCTATCTTGTTCAACGAGTCGTCGTTCTTCCGCCATTGCATTCAACCATTTACGCTTTTCTTCAGCTGTTCTGCAGCAGAATAGTAGCCATTTGTCTCTCACACAACTGTATACCTTTAAGCAATGTCTCACAGTTACTCCAAGTTGATGGTCTGTAAGTAAATACAAAATGTTTTCTGTTTGAAAAACCGGTTAAACACAATTTTTTCTTTTTTTTTTTCACTTTTCATATTTCTTTTATTTTTATTTCAGCTAATGAAAGCTATATTTTGTATCATATTGTGCTGTATTATATTTTTTTACTAGTGTCACACACAGACGCACTCACCTTTACCGTCTGGCACGTCAATGACCTCACTCGTATCAAGATAAATACGTCCTTTGTATACATAAGTGTCGCGTTTGAGTATATCTTTTTTGCAATAAACAAGTTGGTGATCAAATAAAAATAATGTTATGTTGTTGGTCCACATTCCAGTTGTTACACGCACAGCATCGCCTTGATATATCAATTGCGATGATACTTCAATCAAATCCTCACCCTGAAAATATACCAACGGACTATAAATTTTTATTCTATATTCTATAATTCATTTGTTTAATTCAATTATATATATTTTGTGCAATCCTTTCACTTTGTTCTTAATCAACAACGAAGAAAGTAAAAAAAAAAATAGTTAGGAATGAATGAGAATATTAAAAAATAAATAAATCAAAATACAAATATTATTTGTATTACTCAATGAAATTCATAAATGTACGATATAATTCCTGTTATTACATTAATGAATATTACTATATTCATCTTATTCATTACCTCCCATCCTTCGACACGCAACTGCCAAGCTGCGAGTTTTTCCAAACTTTCCATTCGTCGTTTTCTCTCATTAATTAACACAGCAACTGCACGCATTGCATCGAGAGCTTCACGTATTTTCTGATAATCTGGATGATCTGTTTTTGTATATTTAAGTAATTCAGCAAGTTGTAATGGATATTTACAAATACGTTGCACGGGCGTAAGAAGATAGCCATCAAGTGGTATTTCAATAAGACCACGCATTAATCGACAAGCCTCAAAAAATTTACTGTAACGATTATGACGATACAGCTCTTGAAGTGTAACAATAGCCATTGGATGACTGTTACAATATTCAGAATACATTCGAAAGCCATTTCTCTATAAATAAAATAATATCAATCAATCAATCAATCAAATAAATTAAATTAATTCTATATTATTAATCATCATATGAAATTAAAATTAAAATAAGTGTAATTCAACATTTTTATACACATATAAAAATACCTATGATTATTTATGATTTCATTACAACTTACATGAATGAGAAAGCATTCTGCGACGCAACTTTTGTGCGGCGCACTCCAATCAATACGTGCTTCAAGATCCTTCAAAAATTCTGATTGAAACTCCATTAAATCTTCAAGATTAATAAATATCGTTTCAATTTGATCTTCAGAAAACATATCAACGCGTCTACGACATTCGGCAATATAACCCTCAGTTACATCACGTAATACTTTAACAAAATCACGTTCAGTTTGTACAAGTTCACGTACAACACTGCTTCGAACTTGTTCATTCGATAAAAGAGAAATACTTGTACGCCTACGTGATTGAGATGATGTTGCACCAGATGCCATTGCAGCCAAACAATCCTCCATAGTTTCTTCCTGGCTGACACGTAACTGCATTAAAATATTATAAAAATAAATTAATTTTTGTATATTCATATTTTTACACAAATTAATTTATCATTATTAATTAAAATTATTATTTACTCACCCGAACAAACGCAGCTGGAAACCATCCATGGTCACCTCTACAGCTACCCCACCACCAATCTTTATCAAGTGTATCAAGTACATCGATTAATTCACCAGCACGAAAAGCCAATTCTTCAGGTTCAATAGCAACATGATCCCATACTGCCTCAGCTAATATTGCAATTTCTTCATCCATCGCTTGCTCAAATGACTTTTTACGTTCGGTAAATGAAGCAATTGACGATTCTGAATCCGACATCATTTCATCATCGGATGTACCTAATCCACCACCTCCGCCACATCCTCCACCGCTACCGCCTGATCTTAAATCTTGTTCATCTTCCGACAAGACATTACCACCGGGAAATCTCGCTGTATTTGTAATTGATAAACAAAATTTATTATATTAATTTTAATTAATGTTTTAATACGCATATGCATAATATAATTTAAATGACAAAATGAATAATTATAATAGACTTCACTCATTACCCATTCCTCATCGTTTGATATATTCTCTCGTCAATGGAAAGCATTAATAAAACATTCTTCAACTCATCCTTACTAATTAATCCAAACTTATACTTGTATAATCAATTAAAAAGTATTAAGTATTTAAAAAACTATTATGCAACTGCTACTGTTAATTAATTGTGCAATTGGAGAGGCAGAAGAGAATTAGAAGAGATGAAAAAATAAATAAAAGTAAGAATTATATGGAAAATTTGTTGAGTGGAATGAGAATTATTTAACCATGAAGGTTATTTATTTATCTATTTATTTATTCATTCAATAGTCACAAATAGTAATAATTGCTTAATCACTCATGCATCATAGATAAATTGAAGCCAGGTGTGAATATTATTGTGTATATGTATGACAAATTAAATATGAA
The DNA here is from genome assembly GCA_030347275.1 of Microctonus aethiopoides. NCBI lineage: Eukaryota > Metazoa > Arthropoda > Insecta > Hymenoptera > Braconidae > Microctonus > Microctonus aethiopoides. Next base: position 6,400,875 of record JAQQBS010001422.1, on the reverse strand, counting down.
TAAATTAAGTCTTTGTTATTTTTTTTTTATTATTTCATCGAGTTTAAAAATATTTAAATATTTACATACCTGCAGTTTTGGTACGCATCAATGGTGATAATTGATTTATTCCCAGTGGTTGGCTCAATGAGCGTCTCAAATTTGTCCGGGAGTTTCTCCCTTTTGCGTTACTGCGTTTTGAATAAATAAATAAAAAAAAAAAAATAAGAAAAAATAAAGAACAAATAGAATTAATATGACTTGTTTGTTTGTATTAATTATTTTTTTTAGAGGGGAAAGATTATTAAATAAATAATAATAAATTCAATACGCATGTGCGAATAAGGGCACTGTAATTATTTAAACAAAATACAGTTCAAGGGCGGGCGGAGCCAGGGTCAAAGGTGACCAACAGGAAAAAAAAAAAAAAGTTTGTTGTTAAGGGAAATTTATAATAGAAATGACAAGCGTGTATAATAATATACTTTAAAGCTTCGATAAATTACACAACACATTCAGCAATAATTACAGATAGGCGGTTTTAATATATAATAATAAATACGACAATAAAGAAATACGTTGGTGTTTTTTTTTTATTATTGTTTAGCAAGTATATGTATATAGATAAAGAGAATTCTTACGGGGAAATTATTATTATTGGTATTATATGGTTATTAAAGTTTGTTGCATATGTGCCCGTTTACCTACCACTATTTTCCCTCGATTTACTGGAAAGTTTCGGAAAAATAACTTTAAATGTGATCCGACGTTGAAATTTTTGTGAAGTAAAAAAAAAATTTAATGTTTGCATGTACGAAAAAGAAAAAGAATGATGTGATATTCTGTTTTCATATTTTGTTTCTTCTCTTTTTTCTTTCTTCTCAATTCTAACGCAAGAGATAGCACACTCCACGATTATAAAAAAAAAATGCAAGCATTTAAAAACTAAAGAATAATAACCATTTGAAGAAAAAAAAAATCGTATTGCTTATTTTTTCCGATAAATTTTTTTTTTCTTTTTACGTTACTAATATTAATTAAAGCAACTGCTTTTTTTCTTTTCGTGAAAAAAAACTCCAAAGAGCTTTGACCGATCTCACCGTTATAGTCAATATAAAATTTCCGATTGTAATTACTTCAACATTACGTATAAATCCATTATAAAAAAATAACAGAAATGCATTTACATGAATAATATGATTATAAATATATACGATGTGATATAGCAATGGAGAAGAAAGCTTCGTTAGACTATATTTGAAAGCCATTTTATATATCTAAAGATGGTATTTAAATAACTCCATTAAAAAAAAAATGTGCTTCTCTCATTATCAATAATTTCCTCACTTTCATTTACTTTTTTTTTTTTATATAAAATAAATATTTGAGAAACTATTTGAACATCATTATCGTCAAATTATTTATTTATTTAACTTTCTCTTATTTTCCAAGTACCATTAAATGATGAAATGACATAATAAGCCAAGTGGCAAGCTGAATTAGCTTCTACATGGATAAATAAAAGCGCCACAGATAAATTGATGTCGATGAAAAATGAGAAATGAATATACACATATTTGCAGCATATGTATATATTTCACAATAATGACACCAATTAAGGTGTGTATTTTTGATGTGTATAATATGTATACATTGTGCACCTTACCTTCTTAGTGTAACGATGTCATGGGAGGAGTGTCTTGGACTCAGCCTTGGCGGTCTTGTCTTAATGGGCGAGGGTGTCGATAGCATTCTTCTGTAATGCAATGGACCACTTAAACCCCTCGTGTCCCACTGAAACAATCGTTGACCACCAAGATCGCTATTAGTCCTTCGTACGTTGTGATGTCGTGTCACGCGATTACTTTGCTGCAAGTCCGCCTGATAATTAAAAAAATGAATAAATAAATAAATAAATAAATAGACAAATCAATTAGTAGATAATGAATAATTTTTGCTTTAGCATTTATACCTAGTATGAATCTTTGCATTCAACATGAAGAATATTTCTAACTAATATATTATCATAGTGATTATTAACATGATATATCATCTCAATTATTCATATTATTAATAATCAATATATTATTTTAATCGATCAACATATTAGTTCATCAATTGATACTATTAATTGATATATTATGTTGAATATAATTAATATATTTTGTTAACTATATTGATACAATATATTAGCTATAAATATTTTCTCTTTTTTAATTGGTACACTAATATATTATCTCAATTGTTATATTATTAATAATCAATATATTATTGTAATTGATTAATATATTAGTTCATTAATTGAAACTATTGATTGATATATTATATTAATTATAATTAATATATTGTGTTAACTATATTGATACAATATATTAGCTATAAATATTTTCTCTTTTTTAATTGATACACTAATATATTATCTCAATTGTTATATTATTAATAATCAATATATTATTGTAATTGATTAATATATTAGTTTATTAATTGATACTATTAATTGATATATTATATTAATTATAATTAATATATTGTGTTAACTATATTGATACAATATATTAGCTATAAATATTTTCTCTTTTTTAATTGGTACACTAATATATTATCTCAATTGTTATATTATTAATAATCAATATATTATTGTAATTGATTAATATATTAGTTTATTAATTGATACTATTAATTGATATATTATATTAATTATAATTAATATATTGTGTTAACTATTGATACAATATATTAGCTAGAAAAATTTTCTCTTTCTTAATTGGTACACTAATATATTATCTCAATTGTTATATTATCAATAATCAATATATTATTATAATCTATCAATATATTAGTTTATTAAATGATACTATGAATTGATATATTATAATAATTATAATTAATATATTGTGTTAACTATTTGATACAATATATTAGCTATAAATATTTTCTCTTTTTTAATTGGTACACTAATATATTATCTCAATTGTTATATTATTAATAATCAATATATTATTATAATCAATCAATATATTAGTTCATTAATTGATACTATTATGTTGAATATAATTGATATATTGTGTTAACTATTAATACAATATATTAGCTAGAAAAATTTTCTCTTTCTTAGTGCACTAATATATTTTTTTGGATTATTATATACACACTGGAAGCACATAAATAAATATTAAAAATAAAGAGACAAATGAATTTAATTAATGTAAAAAGAATGTGGATTAATCACTAGTTTTAAGTTTTGTGTAAACTGAAAAGAAATGTGCTATGTTTGCTGACTATATTCTGAATGAGGATGCGGTTGCGATACAAAGTCAACGTGTATATGTGTGCATGTATATATGTATATCTATATAAATATATGTATATATGAATAGCTCAGCGTGATATGAACACGAGCAGCTGATAAATTGCCCACGCTTACATACACGTCATTTTATATATAAGGATTATTTCACTCATTGTTATTCATATTTTTCATAATTTACATTTATTGGAAGCAATAATATTAATTGTAAAAAATTTATGATGCGTTAAGCGTTTTATTATTCGCGAATTTTACCTTGAATTTATCGATTAGTATCTGGTTGATGAGCTCGGACTGGGGCCGTGATTTTTCATTGACTCGACGCCGAAGGGCCGGTGGACTGTCAGTCTCGTCCGGTGCATCGGTATCATGTGACTCGGAACTATCACCAGCACCGTATTTTCCACCGCCACTGCCCCCAGTCAATGCTCCTCCAGATACCATCTGTTTATATTCATTTTTTTTTTTTCATTTCATTCTTATCTTCCATTAAGTTTTTCATTTTTCTTTTAATTTTAAATTTATATTTTCGATGCTTACAGATTTATATATTTTTTATTTTCTATCTATCATGATATGTGAAGCTGACTTTATTTATTTTATATTTATTTAGTTATTTTTTTTTTTTTTTTTGTGATATAAAAATATTTTACCTCAATTTGAATGCCACTGTCTCCGCTATTGCACTTGGCATTTCTAGCAGCTTTGCTATTTTTCTTTCGCTCTTTACTCGTTCGCCAAACGAGTGGCCCAAAGCTAAAAATAGGAAAATAATTTTATTTATTTATTCTGTTATTTAGATTATTTTATGTTCTTATAGAATATTTTATTGAATGACAAACCGGAATTTCTGATCATTGTAGTCTTCTTTATGTTGCTGCTGTTGTTGATGCTCAGTTACAACAATTGTTGACGAATGTTCATGATCGTCATCTGCTGTATTAGAACGCATTCCGGATGGTGAATCTCCATCAGAATCAGGCGGCAATGGCGGTGGAATTGGTACCATTGATTGTCCATCACATTCAGTGCTTCCTTCTTTACTGCCACGTTTGTGGAATCTCAATGAAAAACTTTTACGAAATTTTTGTAAAACGCTTTCCTGTGAATTTTGCGAATTATTGCTATTATTTTCACGTGAACGGTAAGATTGACTTTCATGATGGCCACATGGAATAATTGACTCATGTTGTAATCTTGAATGTTGAACAAGAGGAATTGTCGCTTCAATCAAAGGATGCTCTGTATTTAAATCTCGTTTCCGTGAAGATTCATCATTGGATTTACGATTTTCATCAGGTGACCATTGCCTGCAATGTAAACAAATGAAAATATATGATTTAAAGTATTTTTAACATAAATAAAAATTTTTAAATATATTCTCAACATAAATAAGAACTTTTAAATATATTTTCAACATAAATAAAAATGTTTGAATATATTGTCAACATAAATAAAAATTTCTAAATATATTTTCAACATAAATAAAAATGTTTGAATATATTTTCAACATAAATAAAAATTTTTAAATATATTCTCAACATAAATGAGAACTTTTAAATATATTTTCAACATAAATAAAAATTTCTAAATATATTTTCAACATAAATAAGAACTTTTAAATATATTCTCAACATAAATGAGAACTTTTAAATATATTTTCAACATAAATAAAAATGTTTGAATATATTTTCAACATAAATAAAAATTTCTAAATATATTTTCAACATAAATAAGAACTTTTAAATATATTTACAACATAAATAAAAATTTCTAAATATATTTTCAACATAAATAAAAATTTTTAAATGTATTCTCAATATAAATGAGAACTTTTAAATATATTTTCAACATAAATAAAAATGTTTGAATATATTTTTAACATAAATAAAAATTTCTAAATATATTCTCAACATAAATAAGAACTTTTAAATATATTTTCAACATAAATAAAAATTTTTAAATACATATTTTCAATAAAATATTATCGAGGTTAATGCACGGAAACAAAACTGAATAATTTACTGATAACTCAATTATAATTAACTGTGAGATGAGTATTGCATTTTTGTCATCGTGAATTCGGGGCTTCCTTAAAAAAGACCTACGTGACGACGGTCGTGTATTTATTATAAGTCAAGAAAAAGAAGTGGCTCAACTGAATAATGTGCAACGTGGGTGTGTATATGTAAGCATTATTAAGGCTTCCAGTTTATTATCCCAAGAAAAATTCTTACGGTCATTTCAGGTAGAAAAAATTAAATCAGAGGTGGTCCAAAGTCGTTTGACCATGCCGAAAATATTGACAATACATATATACATATACGTATAATATATAAATGTCATTTTTCTTTAAATTACAATCTATTTCCCATTTGTCAAATTTATAATCTTTCTTTTTATCCAATTTATACAACACATTCTGGGTGTTACTTTATCGCACCGACTTCTTTTTTATTTCTACATTTTTTTTTTATCCTCACATATACATATATACGTATACAATGATTTGAAAAAAGATGAAAAAACAGTGAACAAGACCCAAGTTGATGAAGATGAGATTCGTCGGAGTCTTGTGTTAATTTTCAAAGTGAAAAAAAAAATATTGAGTCGGCAAGTTTGAAGAATACATTCTTAGAAAATCACCCAATGTGCACACTAGGTTATACATATATCATGTACAAAAAGCCAAAAGGGGAAAGGAAGAAAGAAGATACAACATCTGTAATATATGTATAAGGTTGTGGGTGTCACATTGAGATTGTAATTAGAAAGCCTGGACTGGTATGCAAAACTTGATGGTGCACTCATGTCTACTCATTCAGGTATGAAGAAAAAAATATATACATATGTACTGCATATACATACGAGTGGTAGTTATACATATAGCTAGCTAGCACTCCCTCAAGTCTTCCAAGATCTAGCGACTTCATACACAGTAAAAAAAATTTTTATAAAAGTTCTCTCAGAATATTTTTGTTTTTTTTTTAACACAAATTTAACTTGAAAATGATGTTGAAACAATTACACATTATTCATGTGACTCGATTCACTTTCTATAGTATGTTAAACCCTCACAATAAATTGAAATATATTTATAAACTGAAAGAAAAAAATTCTGTATGAGATTTGATATGAAATATTATTTGTTAAACTCAAAATATATTTTTTGCTTCAGCACAAATTTTGAGTGGACTATTAAAAAAAGATTCTTACTGTGTATATGAAAATTTTTTTATACACCATCGATATATATGAATGAGATTCAAGTATCGAAATAAAAAATAATTCCCCGATTGAAAATGAAAACACAAAGCGGATTATCACATCATGGCGTTGTGCCATGAAAATAAAGGATTAAATTTTTGTTTCTTTCCTGGCCGTTGAATAATATTATTTTCTTTGTTTTTTATTCTGCTTTTTTATATATAATCTAATACCCACAACGTACCTGACACCATCTAACAAATAAACAAATTGTGTCGTGTTTATATACATATATAATATACATATAAATAAAATGTAATTTAAAATCTCACCTATCGTTTCGATCAAGAAGTGCTGGTGTACTGGAGGCTTTGATTCGTCTTTGAGCTCGACTAATTCCCAGTGTACCTCGTCGTCGTTCAGTCGCTGTCTCACGGGGAATTGACTGTTGACCGTGCGATGGCTATTAAAAAGAAAATAAAATACATTTATATATAAATATATATTTATAAATAACTTAAATCAAAAAAGGAAAAGTATTTATGATATATAGAGGTACACGATATTGATGCGAAAACGCGGTCGTTGACTTGCAATATATCACGACCTGAGAAAAGGTATAATGTCATATATTCAAACAAAATTAATTCAGTCTTAATTTGAATTTACAAACTATCATAGCTTTTGTAACATTTCACGAGAGTAAATTTTATTTCAAATATCTCTCTCTAATTCTCACATGTTATTTAAACTTGCAACTATTTAAATACCATTTTCTTTTAAATTCTCACTCGATAACAATTTCAATTATCATAAATATTTATATTTAAAATAAAAAATACATCAAAGCAAATTATTTTGTATTATTAGTCACAAATAATTTTTGCATTTTTCACATCGACTTTTTACTTTTATTTTTTCTTCAATATATTAATTACCATTCCTATTTCTTTCTTTATTTTAAATTAATTTCCTCACTGCAGTTCTGAATCATATCAAAATAAACTTCATGATAAAATATATTTATTCATTTATTTATATTTATATTTATATTATTTATATAAAACATTATATTCAGAACAGAAAAAAAAATTTTATTTCACGATACAATATGGAATGTGCTGAGTATTAGATAATACTTTGAATCACATATATATACATGTCTGCAGATTTGACCTGACGTTTGTAAATGCTGACTAACGACTAAAGCTAAAAGACCGTAACTAAGTAAACATCACTGGAACAATTTGTGTCGGTTGCTCTATGTCCTATGACTCACAAATATCCGCATCAAATGTGTATATGAATATATTTTTTGACATACTATTAATTTTCTGCACATAAACAAAAATTATAAATGCATGATTAATTAAAAAAATACATACACAAATTATAATATGCATTTATACAAAAATAAATATAATAATAAATTGCGACAATTAAATAATTGTATATGTCGCTCGTGCTTTAAATAATTATATTCTATTCCCGAGCACACTCAGCATAAATTGATCTGACGGAAGTCTGGACACTCAGGCTTTAATATATGTATATATAATGTCTGTAGAATCTACACAAAGCAAACGAGACAAAGAAAAAATAGATCAAAATAAAAATAAAGAAAGAATGGAAAAAGAAAAGTAAAATTAATTTATTGTAAACTCAACAGTTTAATTCATAACCTCATTATTATATTCACTTTCTTAATGATAATTGCTTTTAAATTTATTTAATATCATGATAAAAATTATTAAACATATTACGAAATTTTGCACATAAAAAAAAAAAAATTAATTTTATATATTTATTTTTGTCCTTCATAAATAAAATTATTATCCACTTTAAGAAATTAATTTGGGATATAATATAATATAATATAATTAATTATAAACTTACAGAACCAGGTGCTGTGTGTGGAGATGATAAATTATCTGGATGAAGACAATTTGGGCTTGGTGTTGATCTCCTTGAGCCATCAGCACGACGCCATGACGTTGAAGTTGTCTGAATTTCCTCAGTTCTATGACAAACATCAAGGGAATAATATAAATAATAATATAAATATCTAGAAATTTATATAGATAACGTGCAATATATATAATAAATACAGCAGAAATATCATCAGCAGTAGTAGCAGTAATATAGTACTTAATAGTTGTGGTAGTAGTATTAGTTCTATCACCACAACCGTCACCAATAACAATAATTCCCTTTTGAAGATATATTCGCACACGTAAAGTCTATATGCGACTGCCACTGCGAATAGTAAGCATAAATATACCGATGTTTGCGTATATGGTGAATGGTAAAATATATAAACAGACGTATATTGTATGTATAGGTATATGCCAGTGAAAATTAAACTCAGAGAATTTGAGGCTGTAAAATGGTCCATGAATTAATTAATGCCAACAAGAGATAGTCGTAATATATTTACGTATATAATAAAATAGAGGACGTAATTGAGAACCTGTCTCGCAGTTGCAGTAGGCCATTTTAATGGCTTGGAAAAACGTTTCTCACGTTCTAAATCGTTTTCCACCAACAATTTCACACTGCATTTAGTGTATATACTGCAGGGATGAGTTTATAATATTTTTCTTTGCTCATTGGTTTTATTATGAAATATGATTTACATTATAATTTATAACACGATTTTACAATTGTGAGAGCTGAGTAATAATATAAAGTATATAATTAAATATAAAGAGTAAGAAATGGGAATGAGAAGTAAATTAAGAGAAATTGTGATGGGTTTATTGTTAAATTAAAATTTTATTTTTAAAAGACACGCGTATATTTTTATTAATATACACAATTGAGTCTGATCGCTTGTTATTATTCTAAATGGAAGAATATAATAAATATATATATGTATATGTATAGATGCGTTTCAAAAACCGGTTTGCGTTCTCTCAACGCACTCGTCCTTATAGTCCTGTGTATTATTTGAACTCGCACATCATTCACGAATAATATAAATACACTGTAGAAATATAAATAAAATTCGGATAAATATTGGAAAATTTTTAATTAATTATTTTTCTTTCTCAATATTTTTTTTTCTTGTTTTGATTATTTTAATTGTTATTTAATTTATTGGGGAATGTTTCGATTGATATGTTGAAGACATCCAGGGAAAATAATTGTATGTATGTATATTTAAATGACATATTGCCAATTGGATCGGATTTAATTAGATATAGCGCAAGATATTTCAAATTGTAATTCGATCGTTTTGCTATAAGCATCAGATTGAAGTTGCAGGGTCACGCATCAAATCAACAGGATCAGCTTACATGAGAATGCACCAAAGAATCGAAATATAATTTTGATATCTGTATATACCTATATAATGGCTTAAACTTGGTATAAAATTCAAACGTGTCACAACCTGTTTGAGCCAAATGCAAAATTTTAACGACAATACATAACGACGTTTATAGAATTTATAATTAAAATATATTTATATTTTTATTATTTATATTATTTATCATATAAATATATAAATATATAAATATATAAGTATATAAATATAATAAATATATAAATACATAAATATATAAATATATCATATAATAATATAATATATTATTTAATATATTATATATTATATTATTATATATATTATTATATTGTATATTGTTATATTATATTATATATTATATTATATATATTTATATATTATAAAAATATAATTAAAATACTATCACAAAAAAAATAAATATAAATAAAATAAAATAAAATTTCAAATTCCTTATTTTAATTATTTAAATTATTCAAATTATTTTTAACGTTTTATCTTATTTATTATTTAATTTGTTTCTTCATTTTTTTTGCCAATGACACAACTATTTATGACGACCTCCATGAGAAAATTAAATCCCATAAACATATACACATATACATATTCCTTGCATCATTTTTTGTTGTCCTACTTATATACACGTGTGTAAATATAATATATATATACAATATATACATATATGTAAGGTAAAAGGTGAAAATATAAAAATAAAAATTCATATTATATATTTACTTTTGTTAGAAGTGTATGAAATATTTTTTCTTTTATTTTTTTTCACACGACTCACGTGTTCCCTGCACAAATGACACAATTTTCTGTTCACATGTATATACCTTACCTATATATTTACATAGGTGTCATACATATGTGCGCATACACAGTAATTTCACTGCATCCAACGATCTTTTTTTGTGGCCCCCAGGAGCATGGGAGCAAGTTTTTTTATAAATAAAAGATAAAACATTGCATATATAAAGGCGGTATATACATTTGTTTAAAACGAGATCATCGACAACCACGCAAAGGTCATTGGAATAATACACTTGAGCCAATATATGTATATATATTGGTTTATATTCACCTTTGGTATATAATCATGATTGGTTTATTTCTGAAAATTATACGTACGATTTTCTGTGAAGAAAAATATTTTTCTTATTACTATTTATCTTTAACATTAATATTTATTTTCTTTTTTTATATTTACTAGTTGTTAAACGAGTTATTGGGTATTTGAAAATAAATTAATAAAAATAATCTGTTAATTTTCTTCAGCTAAAGCAATATTACTAGATATCTGTGTGTGAATATGTGATGTAATATATTATGTATGCATATAAATATCGAGTTTTTTAAATGTTTATGCATTGCTATCACGATTTACATCGTGTGTTTTACATGCAAATCATCTTGACACTTTGAGCAAGGTGATATATATTTATATCGTTATGTTGCAGCTCTTAAATTAAAATTATTTAAAAAAAAAAATGAAATTAAAAAAAAAAAAAAGAAGAATTAAACTTAGTTATTATATTTAACTTGAAAGAGCTATCAATTTTGTTATATTATTTTTTTTATATACTCTCTCTCTCTATCTTTACGTGTTCTCAAATATGTAACAAGCAGATAAAAATATTTTATGTGATACAAAAGCGTGTATTTTTGTATTATTTTTTTTTTTCGTGTTCTCCATGTTTACATTTATATTGAACTTTGTTTTATTAATTATTTTTTACATGAACCAGGTTAACTACTTTTGTGTTACACATAGGTACACATAGGGTACAGTAATTGGTAAATTGCCAGTACGATAATTCACGTATAGATTTTATAATGGAATGAAAAATTAAAATTAAAAATTCTCATTAAAAAAAAAAAAATAAATGAATCTACAGTTTAATATTGTAATTAAAAAAAAATTCATTGAACATTATATTTACATTTGTGTTTGAATATAAAAATAGTTGATTATTAGTTCAGAATAATTTTTTGGACAAATAAATAAAAATAATAAAGGAAATAAATAATATTTAAAATATGTATACACATTTTTTATCACAGCTGAATTTTTTTTTATAATATAATAATTATGACTAGCTGAGTTCATCTTCATCTCACAAAGATTACACTCTGTCAAATCATATTATAAAAATTTTTACATTCATATATACATATATAAATATTATAAAACTTGGCGAGGATTCTGTGAAGTGAAAATATCACGAGGTCATAATCGTCATTACGAATTTAACACGCGAATGCACAGATACCAATAGCATGATATAATATTCGAATTCAAATCAATTTTTTTTTCTACAATATTTTTTTTTTTCACTTAAACTAAAAAAATATATATATAATATTATACATAAAGTAATTTCTATTGTTGTCACTTTTTTAATATTCTATTTATAGTATCTAATTCCCATTAAATTAAACAATAAATACAAAGTATATATGTAAAAATATTTTATATAAAAAATATTTATTTAAATTAAATTAACAAAAAAAAAAAAAAATATTATAGAAATATAATCAACTTTGAAAATTATAGTTTGCTTAATTGATTACATACAAATTAATTGCAATTACACGAGAAAGAAAATATTTAAGAGTATAACGATAAATTAATTTAATTAAATGTAAATAATTGGTTCGAGAATTTGGGGATTTAATTGAATACAATTTTCATTATTTTCAAATTTCTACACTAAATAAATATATAAATACATTTGATAATAAAAGAGGATTATGTCTCATTCTCTCCTTACAGATCTCTCTTGTAAATATACGTGATGTTCCACATCTCGCGAGATAATGTGTATATTCTACTCTCTAAACAAAGCCGGATGCTGTGGTCTCACTATATAACTTCCTGATAATTCCTAATGGCCATTCTCTCTATCAATTCTCTACATTTATATACATACTTATATACTTTATACTCGTACATTCGGTTCTGAAAGCTTTCGTGACTCGATTCACACGCTCTACGCGGTAATGAATAAAAATAAATTGATGATAATAATAAAATTAAATTAAAAAAAAAAGAAGAAGAAAATAACAAAAAAGATGAAAATTATAGAACGAAGGGTGAGAGTATATTTACTGATGATGCATTTTTCAATTACTGTAAATTCTCACATGATCGTTTTACTATTTATGAATTTATGATGATCATTTAAAATAATTTGTTTTTTAAATATATATTCATGTGAAAATTTATCACTTTGTAGTTGTAAACTATGTAATGTATTATCGAGAAAAAAAAATAATGCTACTAAATATTCTAATACAATTAATTTTTTTCTTTTTTTGTTTATTTTGTGATCCAGTTTGAATTTATGTATTTATTATAAATCCACGATTTTTAATAAAATACAAACGACATAGCAAATATTAATTTATTTAATAAAAAATAAACATATTTTCAATAAAATTGGAAAAAAATTGATAAAAAGTAGAGAAAAAAATTTGATAATTTCAGAATTAAAACTGCAATATTTTTCTCTTATGAATATATAACTATTTTATTTATTTATAAGTATACTAAAGTATTCTTGATAATATACTAGTATATTAGCAAGAAAAAAAATAATGATACTAAATATATTCCAATACAATGAATTTTTTTTTTGTTTATTTTGTTTATTTTGTGATCCAGTTTGAGTTTATGTATTAATTATAAATCCACGATGTTTAATAGAATACAAACGATATAGAAAATATTTATATACTAAAAAAAAAAAAAAATATATTTCCAATAAAATTGATAAAGATTAATAAAATACAGAAAAAAATTTTTTTTTAATGAAAAAAAAATTGATTAATTTCAGATTTAAAACTGCAATATTTTTCTCTTATAAATATATAATAAGCATTTAATTTATTTATGAGTATACCAAAGTATTCACTTGATATTAAATATTAAAATAGTATTTTTAGGAATTATATGTAAATAATATGGCACACAAGTGCGAAAGATATATACGAAATTCATTTCAATAGAACTTTTCGATCAGTATCGTGTGCCACATGGAGTGAATCAATCTATTTAGATTTATATGTATACATATACGATATAAACATTACGTGTCTGGACGTGCATACGGTAATATATATACATATATTGCGACTGGTGAATGCATTGGTTACGAATCAAATGCGAATACCTCTCTATTTCTTCCTAGGTCATGGAACGTCACGGAATTGTATCGACCCAATGGAATAATAATAGTTGTATGCTCTTGAAATTCACTGCGCAACTGACATGTACACTAAGTACACATATGCATACATATATCTAACACACTAATACACAATTGAATATTAAAGAGTACGAGGAATTTGTACGAGAAAAAGAAATGCATATAATGTGATAAAATATATTACTTTTATACACTTTATTTGTTATTTGGATCATTATGGCAAAAATATCCAGACTTTTGGTAAGAAATAAATTTATTATTACCACTGCTTTGAAGGAAAAAGACGTAAAATCAATGGACAAGATGTGGAATGTATATTTATAAATGTGAATTGTGATGAAAAAGAAAAAAAAGTTGTCGATAATTCTGACAATTTTTTTTTACATTATTTTTGCAGTGTTTTGTAATTAATTTTTCTAATATTAAAAAGGAAATGTATATGGCTTGAATATCTGAGGATTGTAGGGAAATTAATGAAGAGTAAATGAACAAAATTTATTCCTGAATAAATTGAATTTTAATTATTAGGTTGAGTCAAGAATTTAATGTCGTGTTTTTTAAAAAATGAGAATATAATTTTATTACGAGATAAATTGAATTTATAATCAATGATATAATTTTGTTCATTATATATTTATAACAATCCTCCAACTGTTGACCGAATTTTCAATCCAGTGTTTAAAAAATTCAGACATTTTTCATTAATTAAATTTATTAAAGAATTAAATATACCTTTTTTTCTTCCAATCTTTTTTCATATTTCGAGGTAAATAATTATGATAAATATTCCTTAATTAATTCTATAAATCTTTCATAATTCCAAAATTTTTTCACCTTCAAGTTAATAAATTTTATTGTCATTTTATCGACGTGACAATAAGCCATGAAAATGACATTAAATTTTGTCTCAACAAACTCTTATAACTTCAACAAAAATCTCTATGCATTTCACACTCAATTTATACTCGTGACAGTAGCACAAAAATCCTGTCGCAATATTTATTTCTCCACTTTAATATTTTATTTCACATTACACTCCTGTAACTCCTCCAAATAAAAAATATAAACATAAAAATTATTTTATCCAACGTCTAAAATATCTGAACTCTACAGAAAAGTTTCTGTAAATCACACATCAAAAAAATGTCATCCTCACAATTTTATAAAAATATTTCTATAAAAATAATCACTCCACTTATATTTTCCCTTCAACAACTATACCACCGAGAATTTCCTTCCGCATGTAAACATACAAAAAAAAAAAATAACAAAGTGATAAAACATAATTACTCATAAAACAAAAATAAAAAAAAAAAATTCACACAAATTTTACAATTGAATTCAACCACTGTGCAAATATATATTTTAAGTAACCTGAAGCAGCTGTCGATTTCAATTCGGTGAAGAGGTGTGGAAGCATCCGGAGGGACTATATCAAGATCATACACGCAAATATATCTATACAGATAAAAAGTATATAAAATTCGAGACACGTGTGTATATCCAAAGACACTTTGAAAATAACGATTATTATTCTCCACACTTTTAAAATATAAATTTCATAATATTACTTTTTATAAGGGCAATGATTTTTTTTTTCTGTTTGATATTTATATTTCTTTGTGTTCTTCGTTTTATATCACTCAAGGATCTTTATTTCAACCAGCACTTTCGCACAGATATATATATTTGTGTATATATTTATTGTTCATTTACCGGAATATTGGATCAGAGATATCTTGCAACTCTCAAAGTTGTCTGCAAAGATTGAAGCGGCTGGTGTATACGTTTAGGTTTTGAAAACAGCTGTCGCGTGGTATGGACAACATTTGAGTGAGGCAGATGTTAGATACCTCACTGCAACGCATTTACTTTTTCCCCTCAGCACAATATATAATACTTCTTATTTTTCCTTTCTTTCTTTCTTTCTTATTTTCTTACTTGCAGACTTATTCTTTCCCTTTTTTTTTTCTTTTATTATTATTAGTATTCTTTCTCTTCCGTTTTGCCATCCACAATATTTCCTTCTCGTCTTTCATTTTCTAGATAATTTTCTTTTTACATTTTTATTATAGCTATTTTCTTTGGCTCATGATGACAGTAATTTTGTATGTACAATTATAACCATGTGTATAATAAATATATGCGTGTCTTTCTGGGGATTTTGAATCTCAGTAAAGAGAATTGTTGACACCTGCCACTGTTCTTTTTTTTTTTTTTTTTACAAATACACACAAACGCACATTGAATTTAAATCAATTGTTATGAAGATTTAAATTTCAATTCACGTTTCAAAATTGATGATACGTTAAAAATAAAAATTGATACAACTAAAAATAGTTATTCACAATATAAATAAATATTGACAATGAAATAATGAAAATTAAAAATTAAAAATAAAAATAAACTATTCTCAAATATATTTTACAATAATAATTTATAATTTTACTCTAAATTCAAAGCATTGAAAATAATTTTGTTAATATTCTCTCAAGAATTTATAATAAAATAAATATTTTTGTTTCTTCATTGTGTGGAAGATAAAAAAAAATTTACGATGATACGTAAGTAGATTTCTTTCAAATGTTTGTGTTTTTTATCGTATAACATTTAAAAGAGTTGAATTTACAATAAAATAAAAAACAGAGAGAGAGAAAGAGAAGGAAAAATATTTCAATGGAATATAAGAGGTAACGGCGCAATGAAGTATCGTTAAATGTTTGCCGCCTTTATTTTTTTCTCCTTGCTATTGCTCGGGTGCTGTTGATCATGTTGCTACTCTGCTACCTGCACTGCTGTTTAGATCGTAAAATTTGTGTTGTATGACTTTTTAAAGTTTTTCTACGTCTTATATAGATAGATATAGTACGTAAGTTCTATAGGTATATTATACACATATACATCAGATGCATCAAGTAATATAGATCATTGACCTTGCTCAACATAAAGGTGGTCATAATATGCCCTCGGTGCTTATCGATTTCGTGCGCGCACACCAAGCCACTTCTTCATGTCACATGAATTATGCAATTCATATTATACATTGCTCGAATATATTTCAAGTCATATGCAAGCACTTAACAATATTATTTGATTATTATTCAAGCATTTTTTAATTTAATACACTTGTATGTATAGAAAATTTTGTAAAATTCTTTTCCATGTATTTTTTTTATTTGTTGAATTATTTTTCTTCTGTTTTATAAATACTTTATTTTTTAAAGTGGAAATTCCAAATTGATTTGTGATTAAATTCTTATCACATCGTATTATTTGTGATGGAAAAAAATATTTGTATGTGTTAGTGCAGGGTATTATATAGGTAATTTTATTTGTATTGAAAAGTTTTATGGAAAGACTCGTGGAAGATTTTTTTTTGTTAAATGAATTGAATTCTTTTTGTACGCTCGTTGATGTAATATTATTTTCAATAGCAAATTATTTTATTCCCTTTTTTGATCGAATATAAGAGGTTTAAAGAGAAACGAGCAATTGAGATTGTTGAATGGAGAAAAAATGAATAAATAAATAAATAAAATGAAATTTCTTCGTATATTTATTATTCATATTTTCATTTATGTTTATTCAATTAGTCAATTTTTTTTTTCTCCATCTTGTGTCTTATGTCCAATTAAAACTTTAATGAGGCTTCCATTTACACTGCGTAGTGCTTTATATAAATATGTCATCACAATTAATATTTAATTATATATATAAAATTATAAAATTCTAAAAACAATTAGTCCATAATTATTTTTTATTTCTTATAAAAAATATAAAATAAAAAAATATTGACCTTCAATCACATTATTCACATTTTTTTCTTTCTTTCCCAATTATCCACAAATAAAATTTAATACAAGTAAAAATATATATTTTACCTGTACGGAATTTAGTAATAAAAATTTTTTAAAACATTAAACATGAAACAACTTTAACAGTTAAATGGATAAAGAAGTTTTGCAGTATACGAAGTACATGAATTAAAAATAAAAATCAACCACCGCCAAATATTTTATTATCATTTTTTTTTTTCTTGTCATTTTTATTATCTGTATGTCTGTCCAGACATCAACATTTACGACCACGTTTCAACCAACATTCTCCACAAGTATCATACACACATACATACATACATATAAACACCTCAATGCCAAGTGTTTGTGCACAAATCGCATGCGACGTTATACGCGCAATAACTATTG
The DNA here is from genome assembly GCA_030347275.1 of Microctonus aethiopoides. Lineage (NCBI taxonomy): Eukaryota > Metazoa > Arthropoda > Insecta > Hymenoptera > Braconidae > Microctonus > Microctonus aethiopoides. The sequence continues at coordinate 6,382,662 of JAQQBS010001422.1, read as the reverse complement.
AGAGAATTTCCATCTCTTCAATCTCTTCACAATCTTCCATTCCGAAATTCCTCATACTCTCGTCTTATTTTCTCTCATCTATTCATAGAATTTTCACGACTTCCATTCCAAATAACTATTTTAAATGCATTGAATATAAAATATAAAATTGTCAATCAATAAAAAAATACCTAAACATAAATAATTAAATAAAATTTAGTAAAAATTTTTTTTTCTTATTATTTTATATTTACTTTGTCTGGATCGATACCGGATGTGACATTGCCTAAAAGTATCGGTTCGTTGCCCAAGGCAAAAAGGACTCTATATATATACTTGTACATATAACTAATAAAAAGCATCGCACACATACCAGTTAGTTAAACACGTTAAGAACCACACTAACTTTAATAGGTAGGTGTACAATTTCAAGTGCATTGATACCCACATTGCCTATATAATGTTCATCACTCCCTTTTTTTTTATATATATAAGTACACATTTACCTTTCTTCCTTGCTATATACATGTATATAAGTACTCAGAGGACAATGGTAGACGACCGGATGCCAGCGAAACTCCAATTTCATTGATAACCGCTGCTGTTGTCTTTTTTTTTTTAAATTTTTTTATTTGTTCTTTTCTTTCACTCAATCAGCCTTTCATTCTGATTTTAAAATAATAAATGAATAGAAAATTCACCGTTGTTCCTACATGAATAAACTTCTTCTTCATGTATTATTTATCAACGTAAAATATTTTTCTTCATATTAATTCCTCAAGCTTTTCTCAACTTTTTCCTTTATTCTTATTCATTTTTTTTTTTTTTTTTCATATAAATTATCAAATCCCCAACAATAATTTAACTTCACATTTACTCAAATTGTAATTTAAAAATATATAATATAAAATATAAATATATATACGATGATATTAATTTATTTTATGGAATTATCAGAGCGAAAATTTGCGTGGATAAATTTTAATTCTATTTTTTAAGTGTTTATAAAATATATATGCAACAAAATATAACTATATGCTCACGTCCGGTAGTTTAAATACATACATACTATACATGTATATACTATATATGTATAGATTAAATTAGCAGTGCATGCGTCCGTTAAGCTAAATGAAAAGATAAGTCTCATCATGATTAGATCTTTTTACCTGTCGTCCTTAATCCCCAGCATGTTATCCAAACTGCGACTGGTATAAACTCCGAGCAAATTTTTCTGTTGGATTTTTGTATTGCGCAGGTGGACGCAGGTGGAATGCCAACTGTGCCTCCAAAATACGCTTCGATTATTTAATTTAACTGTATTACAATCGTCAACACTCATATCATACATTTTATTCATTCACATTATCATTTATTTCAGTATTTTAATTTATATATTTAATCCACGACACGTTTTTTTTTTCCCCCCTGTGAATTATTTCCGCACAATTTAACCAATCGATTCAAATACATATACTTCAATCAAAAGATTTATTACACACGCGCGTATTAATTTTATGACATCATCAACTTATTTTTACGATCATTCAATTGCTTTATAGTTTGATATTTACACACGTGTCCCTTCCGTCAATCAAAACAATTATTACTAAATATAATAACATCAAACGTCAATTTAATTTAAATATAAAATAAATTTCATCAATGACAATTGTCTATTTCAATTGTATTAATAAAAAAAAAATAAACAAAAATAATCAATTGACGATTTAATTGTGACGATATTCATTCATATAACTTATTGATTTATAAATACATATCTAATATCAATTGTTTTTATTTTAAATGTTTGCAATGTTTACGATGATACGTGATAAAATTAGAAATAAATAATTGATAGTTGATAAAATGATTTAATGAATTATTTAATATTATATTGGAAATTTAATGAACACAACAGAGATTCACAATTTAACATGTTCCCGTTTCGGCAGCGGCCGACTGACTGCACTCGCCGAATTCTGATCGCAGCGCCACGCGGCGCCGGCTTCGTGCTGCTCTGCTCTTCCTGGCAGGTAGACATGTAACGATGCATGCATGTATTAGTAGAATATATACATACATATAGGTAATGCCATTGATGTGTGACGTAGTGTGTATGTGCATGCTACTGCTATGTTTTGTATATGTATGTATGTAAGTTATTTGATCCGGTCAACTGCCGGTACGAGACGATTTCCACTTTACTTGCCACTCTTGCCAGGCAAGTTTATATATTCGCACGTGATAGAACGTGACCATCCAAGCATATTTTTTATCCCGTTTTTTTTTTTTTTTTTAATAGAGCAGATTTTATTTAATTTTTTTATTATTGGTATATATTTTTTCAGCGATAATTGCTAATTAATATTTATTGCAATTCATTTTTAGTTGTTATTGAGTAGGAAATTTAATTGTTGCAGATTGGGGTGGGAGAAAAAAAAATAAACTTGGAAATTTTGTTGAAGAGTTACTATTGAGTGGGATTATATTATTTCCTGATATTTATTGTTTGTGTTATTAATTTGTGAGGAACAAAAATACAATTCGTGTAATATAATTCTGGATTAAAAATTGGGAGGAAAATAATTTAGATTATTTAAATTAAAAAAATGTACTTAATGATATGAATGATAACGTTATGTTAGAAAAGAATTCTTTTTACTTATTTTATTTAGAAAAATTCTTGGGTATATGTAAAATTAAATTAAATAGTCGTCAGTTAATTTTTTAAATCTCTGAATAAAAAATGAATTACTTTGCACGTTAATGGATTATTAATTTCTTATTATTTTTTTATATGTATAAAAAATTCCAAGTCTAAGTATATAAAATATTTGTATTAAGGTGCGAGAAGCTAGACATAATCAGCATTATAATTGTAATTGCATAACATGATTATCCTGTTAATGCAATTACCGTTTTATATTATTTTAAACGCAACTTGATAATATCTTGACGTAATGACTGTATAGGTATATTAACTATAAGTATATATATGTATACAAGTACGTAAATGTTTATAGAGTAGATAAATGAACGTGAGGTAAGCAGATTAAATCACCTTTAGGAGCCATCTATTAGCAACTCTATGAACAATCTACCGATTCTAAACTTTATTTCAACATCAGGTAAATCGTTTGTTATTACTTTAGGTAATATCTTACGTTGATGAACAAAGTTGTGAAATTATTTAAATTATATATATACATACAAATAAAAAACAATTTGTATATTAAAGAAATAATTTTAGTAATTATATTTTAAACTCTTTCTTCATTCATGAATTAATTAACTTTTAAAATATTTTATTATTTTTAAAATTAATATTATATGTGTATGTGTAGATCAGGATGTGCTATTTTTAGTCAACCTTTTTTTTTTTGGTAGCTTTTAATTTTAATATTTAAAAGTTGCTCTTTGTAATTTTCGTTTTTGGATTTAAATAACGGGAAATTTTTTTTTTTTTTTTTTGGATTTTTGTAGCTCAGCGTTCGCGTATTATAAAAATAAGCCCATAGTATATTCTTGTAGGGAATTGAACGCTCTACAAAAAAGGTTTCTTACATTTTTTTCATAGACACAGCCATTCTAAAAATATTCAAATCCAAAATTCCAAATTTATGAAATTTTGACTTTTTTTGTTATGAAATCGATACTAATCACTTTATTATTGTCTTAAAAATTATTTATAATCAGACAACTAGTTTTAATATGCTAACATTTTCGTAAAGCTAAAAAAAAAAAATACTCACGTGGCAAAAATTTTTTTTTTCTTCATTTTATTTACTATAAAAAAAATTATTTATAACTTATGTTCGAAATTTACGAAATTTTGACTTTTTTGTTATTAAATCGACAATAATCACTTTATTCTTATTGATATTAATTTAAAAAGAAAAATAATTGTTAAATGATTATTTAAATATTTTTTTAAAATATAATTAATAATTTTTTTTACAGATAATTAATTTTTTTTTTCTATACATCTTCTCTATCTCTATTTTCCTTCAATAAATTTATGGACATAGAATTTGATATAATATTCCTAGAGTATCCTCAGCGGCAGGTGTAATTAACATTAAATCCAATAGCAATAATTTTACACGCCACATGCACTGGACATGTTTGTCCAGTAAATTTCACGCTGCTAATGAGATGCTAACAGGCGCCTGCGTATTTGGAACTTGACATGATAGCAAATAATATATATCGGTAACAAACATATCCCTCGACTATATAATTAATCAATAATTTCTATTTCTATTTTATATTTATTTATTATACCCACAAGAAAATAATTCTCCCCTCCGAAAAACAAATTCATTAAAAATATTCACTTATTTTTCATTCGTCAATTTTATTTATTTATTTATCTTTCGTTTTTATTCAACAATTTTATCCACTGTGTAGAAATTCAATTTGTGAATTTGTGTACATGACTAACTGATGATTGCTCTTGGACATTTCAATTAATTTCTACCTCAATAACAATAACAAAAAAAAAAAAACAAAAATTCATCAGCTCTTATAATTAAAAATCTTCAACTGGAATTTTTTTCAAACCCATCAATCTCCCTCAGTCTTTTTGTCACATTTATATTAATACCGAAATTGGAATAACATTGCGCCCACTCGCCTTTTAAAGCCTCGCGTACATGCAAAAAAAAAAAAAAAAAAATCGCGCGTGGGTCGCGACGAGAGAAGTATGTATAAAATACACATAAGTGCATCCTTATACGGAATGATAGAGGTTCGATGGACGTTTTATTAATATATGCATGGCATGTGCTCGCGCAACTTGTCTTTCACATATATATATACATAAATACATGAATATATGTATACATCTATGTACATAAAAATATATTGTATCGTTTAATTATTTTCTCTATGCTGCAACGAACACTTTGATGATTTTTCATCTAACCATGAAATGAAAAAAAAATAAAATAAAAATCATTTTACCAACTCGTTTCACTATAATTTTTTTTTCGTTATTCTTCATTATTATTTTCACGCGTCACTATTACATATAGATATATATAATATCAATTGTACTTTCAAATCAGTCGTGAGTATCCAAAAAAGTTTATCCAGTTAGTTAAAACATTTCTCGTCATTTTTTTTTTCTGTTGATTTTCATCACTTTTTTTCTTGTTAATTTTTTATAATTCTCTTTACTTCATCTGTAACAATTCTCACGATCCAATGCTTCGTTTTCAATGAACAAGCACAAAAGTGTGTGAGATTGTAAAGAAAAAAAAAGCAGAAGCTTGAAGAACATGCTGGTGGATGATGGTGATGAAGCTCGTTATCCAGAGCACGTTGATTTTAGTTGAATTGAAATTAACACTCGTCGTCGTCGTGTATTTGTCTGCCAGTGAAGATTTACAAATTCGATAAGTGCACACAGTATCACACTGGCCATTGATATAATTATATACAGATACTATCGCGATAGTGTATATGTGTCTCCTTCCATGGTGAAATAAATTATTTTGCCTTATTGCGCGTCCCAATTCGTTAGCATTAAATACATATAACCAACACCTTTTAAAATTCTCACCATTTTAATCTTCTCAATCGCAAACCACAACCATATTTATACATACTTTCAGTATACATATGTATTAAAGTCGTTCTCAATTACTAAACTCTGTTGCTTTCTCTTAAAGGACCTTTACAATTTAATTTTTTTTTATTATAATAATAAATAATAATAATGAGTAACGAAAAATAATAAAAGAAAAATATAATTTTTAATTATTTCGAGCCTGAAAATAATATATAAAAAGCAAATGCTCTTTTGGTAAAATTAAATTCTTTTATTTTAATATTTCTAAAAGTAAATTAATACTTTTAATGAAACTAAAAATTTCTCTGGGAATATGTGTATGTGTGGGTGTATATGTATAATTGCGGAATTAATTTATTAAATGTTCAACATGAGAAAGAAAAAAAAAATTGGTTTTTTGTAATCCAAATATAGAATTTAATTCAAAGTTTTTTAGTAAAATACTTTTGTGGATTGAAAAAAAAATATATCCATGTAAAAGGTGCCTTATATATATATGAATATATATATTATTATTCTTGTATATATATGACACAATATATAGATTTAGTTCAGCATGGAAACATGTGGATATCCATGTGAGTACATTTTACACCAAAATAATCTCTTTTGTAAAAGCGAAAATTGCATATATATTAAGTTTAACTTATGCATATACTTGTACATGCTCGAGTTCACTTCAGTCAATTTTACTTGACGTTGAAATATTTAGTTTGCAATTCTCTTCAAGTGACATTGAATATACATATATATTTCTGTGCATTTTCAGCTTTTCCATACATCTATGAAGCATGAAAATTATTTTTACAACGTTTGGGTTAAGGTAAAAAAATTCTTAAGAATTTTTCCTATCCAAAATCCATCCAATAAATTTATAAAAATATTCCTGACATCTTACAGAATCATGTCAGGAGAATTTCGTGTACATAAAACGTGAAGAAAAAAATAAAATAAAATTTTTTTTTTCTATAAACGAAATATGCATATAAGACATTTAAACGGTGGCATTTAAATCAGATTTTTTCCTCACTCTTCACCCTGACAAACAGATTAACAATAAAATCCTACGGGAAATAGTCCAAAGGTCAATTATAAATAAAAAAGCTTTCATAGTCCACAAAAAGGGAAACAACAAAAATAAAAAGTAAAAAAAAAAAGAATTCTTCCATTCCTTTTAACTTTTACTTTTATAGTTACAACCCAGTAGCACTATGTACTATTATTATACCATTGCGATTCTCTCTAACACAAATATAATACATGTATCAAGCATATACCACACAATCCAAAATGTGTCGCAGAATAAATAACATGTATTTAACTCGTGCGCAATTCTCTCATGGAGGAACTACATCAGTGCTCTATAAATGCTCTATAAATGCATGGATATACTCATAAATACATTCAAACATATGCTCATAGAGATAGCAAACGAGTATATAAGCGCAAACGGCAATGTACGTCACCATAGAATTGTATTTATATCTGTATATTCATCTAGTCACAAGTCTCTACGGTGAAAAACATGAAACCTGCAAACTACGAGTATGTTCATTTATAATGTGAATTGTTCAAGTTCCGTTGCGGGCTTTTGTTGTAACGTTGCGTTGTTTTACAAAGTTATATTCCACATTATTGGCGTTCTATACGTCCGTTGTCGTTGTAATAAATAAACTTCAGTGTAGAATAAATTGTCACACGGTACATAAATAAAATCAAACGGAATTTCTATGCCATATACAATAAATATTAACAGTATATTTTTATAAAAAATATTGTCATTCATATTTTTATTTTTATAATTAATATACTTTTAACAATGACGTTTTTATATAATTGTGAATATATTGATGTATGTATTATATTTAGTAGAATATAACTGAGCGTTGATGAATTTCATGGGTAGATTTATTTATGAATGTTGGTTAATCCACAGCATGTATAATGTATATAGAGAAATTGTGAGTCTATATAGAAGCATTTTGCATTGAGGCATTGAACGCTATGGAGAATGTATGTTTAGAGGGTGACAATGGAGAATGCGTTCTCTATTTGCCTTTCTATTCCCTACACCCATACTATTCATCCCCCTTTCGTATAGCAACGATGTATAAATTTATACGTTATGCATGTATATTTGCTCCTGTTGGAGGCGTGACGCTTTAGTAATTGCACCATTAGTAACTTGACAATATACAGCAATTCATGTTTGTTTGTAACACGAGAACGTGCGCAACAGTTCTCTCTCAAATTTGGTTACTCGTCAACAATCATTCAGTTCTAAATTCAACAAATTAACACGCGGTATGATCAATTATTTTTCAGTTATTATTATTTTTCTTTTGTCAATTCATTTCAATTATTTAATTTAATGCCACAATTGATTGAAGCTATTTACGTTTTGTTCGTTAGTTTGATTGAAATGTTGAATATTAATTGCTATTAATATTACAATATAATTAAAAACATTTTTTTGGCGAGTGCCTCAAAAAACGACGTTTTAGGAACTAAATAGAGTCCCTAAAATGATACTTATCTGTATACACTTTTTTACTTCACGGTCGCATGTTATTTATTTCAATTGATAATCATATTTATTATAAATTTATTCCTAAAAAATAACGAAACTGAAACAAGAGTTTGAAATATTATTTCATAATATTAGTAATATTATTAAATATAATAACTAAAACATAAGTATTTATTTAACAGTGAACATTTTAGTGACTATTTAATCCCTTAAACATCATTTTTTGAGGCACTCGCCTAAAAAATATTGTGTGTATCAAGGCCGAATGATCATTTTTAGCCTCATCCGAAATATTTGGCCAAAAATAGTCAATTTTCCGGCCTAAATACACAAATAATTATTATAGAATGAGGAAATTTTTTGTTTTTTTTTTAGTACTCACCCATCTGCTGTTGAATCATGTGTCAAAAATGATTTAGGCAATGATGAAGATCGTTGATGAGGCTCAATAAAACGATCGCTATTTGGCGAATCTTCGCGTTTTGCTGGCGCACTTCCAGGTCTCGATTGTTCAGATTGTTGGATTGGCTCTTGCTGCAGTGTTTTTAAAGATCCGGCAATAGCGTCCTCCATTGGCGTTGAACCACCACTACTTTTTGGATTTTTTGGACTCTTTGTCACTGTACGATCCGAGGTTGTGACCCAAATATCACTACTTGAAGACGAGGACGTAGTAATTGATGATGTTGCGCCACCATTATTAGATGATCTACCAGTAATTTTTGATTGCACAGGTGATATACGTCGTTGATTATCACTGTGTGCATTTCGATATTCCCAACGTGTCGCAAGATCGATTCCATTTTGTGATAAATCAACGGGTGATCTACGCGATTGTTTCAAAACACTCTTTGGTAAACGCTCTTGGTCTTGCTTTGAATTCTGATAACGTTCACCAGTGCGTGCACGTGCTTTATTCATTGTGTCACGATCATCGATGACATCAAGTGCCGCTGGAGAAGAACATGCACTGCCACGATCGCGAGTTGAATGACTAATAATGCTATCAATTGAGATACGAGGATGTGATGGATAGCTCTGAGATAATTTCATGAATGCCTGACTTTGATTTGGTGAATACAATGTCTCTTTTTGCGAACAATGTGGCCAAAAATCGCATGTACTTGTATTACATCGCATCTTAGAATCATTTGATGCACTAGATATGTTTGAATTTGGTGTTGTGGCACCGCGTTGAAGTGTTCTTGGTCGTTGTCTATTGTTTGATGATGATTGCTGTTGCTGCTGTTGCTGAGAATAATTAATAATGGACGACTGTTGATGGCGCGGTTGTTTTGCTGAAATAAAATAGACGTCATATGGACCAGTAGTATTTCGCCGATCTGACGCAGTATCATCACGAGTGTCATAACGCGATGATAATTGATGGCTACGTGTAATTGGACGACTACGAGTACCGTAAAGATATTCGGTAACAGCTTCGGGCTCTCGATGTAATTCAATACTCAGTGTGTCATCAGTCGATTGTGCTTTGCCTTGTGTTTAGAGAAGAGAAAACAGAAAAAAAACAAACAAATATTTCATTTAATATAAAAGAAGTAAAATTTGGAATTATTTGTTTGATTGTCGTTCTTTGTTTTAAGATTTTAAGGTTAATGAAGCATAATTTTACTTACGATTGGAGAGTGGATGCCTTTTCGTTCTTTCAGCGCTACGATCATTGATTATTTTCACCACAACGCGATTGGATTCATTTGATTCACGTGAATGTTCTCTGGAGACTTGTTGAGACGAATGACTTGTTGAATTGGGCGATTTTTTTTCCGGTAATTGAAGACTACGCGAACGCCGAACACGCGCAGTTTGTAATGAATCTGGCGAGAGTGCATTACGAAAACCTGTTTGATTATGTCGTGATGGATTCGATCGTTTAAATTGATTGGGCGTGGGTGATCGACCAGTGGCGTTGCGATCAACACTACTTGCAGTTGATGACGATGACGATGATGTTTCAAACGAAAGTTTACCAGCGTCTGATGAACCTGGCGATCGTCTTAATGTCTGTTGACTTCGACTTAAACGCGATTGACGGCCAGATGGTGAAACACCACGATCTTGATTAATTTTACCCTCAGGCGAAGAATCTAATGCAGTTCCCGGCGAAGACACAACACTAATATTCAATGATGAATCTGGATTATCATCTTCATCGCCATCTTCATAACCCTCAACTGATGAATCTGTATTCTCAGCCAATCTTGGCATAGTTGTTATATTAACACAACTGTCAAGACTACGAAATCCCATTGAGGATGATGAAGATGATGAGGACTCACGATATCTTTGTGCAAATTGCGAGCGTCTTGTGCTCGATTGATCCTCAAGAGATTTAGCTGATGCTAGTCGATATTGTTTAGTGGAAATGTCTTGTCGCTGTTGTAATATCGCTGTATTCCCGGACACTTGGGGGACAATCGGACGTCTTGGTCTTGGCTTGACAGGTAGACCAGATTTTCTTGACATTGATGAGGAATTGGCCCAATTTATATTTAAGGATGGCGATAGCGGTGGACTGATAACATCACTGTCAATAATTGCATTGGAACGGGGTAGAAATGCTTTTCCATGTGAAATCATTGATCGCGATGAACGCGAAGACATTCGTCTTGTTACGTCTTGGAATGCCGGCGGCGGGGAAATAATCGGCGTTATTGACGGAGGTGAAAATGACTCGGGTATACTGTGAGGAGGCGAGACACATTCACTTGGTGGTTCGTAATCAGCGCTGTGTAATTTCAAAAAGTCTGGACGATGTGAATCAAGTGTAAGACTACGCACATAATCAGGATATTTACCCGGTTCACTGTTGCTACAATGATAGTCTGCCAATTTAACTGTAGCACGACGCGGCAATGGAATTGTACCACTCACTCCGCTAACGCCACCACAACTATTTGCCTGATTCACTTGGGAATTACTTTCGTAATTTGTCTTACGATTTTCATCTAACGAACGTTGTTGCACCTGCACCCAACCCGATCTACCAAGATAAACACCATCAACTTCACGATCGCACCAGCGTACCGGCGACAATTCCCTACTGCAATTTCCGCTAACAAACAATTCGCCTGATGTACCACCACTTCCAGTTAAAAATGAATTTGTGGCGTCACGTCGACGATTTTGATTATCTTGACGACGATGATGATGATTATTACGTGATGATTGCATCGATGATGAATTGACAATTGTGGTTGATGTACCACTGGTATTTGATGTTGATGTAATATCATGACGTTTCAAATTTGATATAGAACTTGGACGTGTATATGAATTTGATCGACTCCCGGGAAAACTTGACATCTGCCCGCCGCTTTCGCCCCAAGATTCAGTTGACGATGTACCACGTAGGTGATGAATCGATACGTTTGATGCTCTAAAAAGTTTTATAAATTATTGAGTTCATAAAAAAAAAAATTATATATAAATATACGAATACACATGTTGAAAAATATAAAAAGTTGACGAATAAAAAGAAATATTTGATATGTATTTTCAAAGTATCTCTAGTACTGTGGTTAGAATGAAATAAAAAAAAAATGTTTACGTCAAATTTGAAAAATTATATTTTAAACAAACTGTCGTGAGGTTAAATGACATAAAATATCTTGTTCACCTTTTAACCAACATTCTTCCTGTATATTGTTATTCACGAAATATTCTCACAACTCAATGTTCAAACAATGATGCAGCAAAATAATTTAGCCAAAGACACGTATGACAAATATGTACACTAGACCTTCACTATTACGAGATTATCAATATAACTACAATAAAAATGATAAACTTTTGATCGACATTATATTTATAATTTTATATATTATAGTTTACCTCTCGGAGCGTTCTGTACTACGCGACGAGCCAACAGTAGACGACGACACTGCCGAATTTGTAATTTCTGTTGGGTCTAGCGCAGGACTAACACGTCGAGGTTGCTGTCCTGAGGCCGAGGTCGTGGTGGATGATGAAACGCCCACGGGCCCCACGTGGCTTCCCCCATCATCATTGGATTGTTGCCTCGAAGATTGTTGCGATGTTTGCGAAAGCCAACGGCGTTGATTTGACCTTGAGGACACTGATCCGGAACTCGGTGGATGACCCGATGATGATGATGTTGAAATAGTCCCACCGCCAGTAACACCTACGCCACTAGATCCACCTCCACCATCCAACGACGTGCTCTATAATATAACGCAAATTAACCTCGTTAAACCATTTATTTATTTATTCCAGTTAAAATATTATCAAATTATTAATTTTTCAATTAGAATAATTAATAAAATATTACAGACAATTTCATAGAATAAATAATTATATTTTTTCTTTGCAGTTACAAGTTACAAGCAAATATAAATTTATTCAATTTATTATGACGTTATAGTATCATAAGTGAACACAACAATATTTGCTTGGATTTTGAAGGCAAAATATAAATAATTAAATCGATAGCGGAAAATCTTTGAAAGCACCTCGAAAAAAAAAGAAAAATTGTCCGCCGGTGAACAGTATAACTCATCACTGGATCATCTGATATTAAAAAATGAAAATGCTATCATTAGATAATCGCTTTCTCAAGGTATTACTGGAAGCTTTTTTTTTTTTTTCTTATAATTATTCATTTTACATATTTGTTCATAAAATAAATTACTCTTTTTTTTCAGGCAAAAATCGGTATTCTCACGTCTAAGTGTTACCAAAAATTGAAAAACGGAAATTAAAATTTCCTCCGTCTTTAATGATACTCATTGAATTAATAAAGTTACTGAGAAGTTTAAATTTATATCAGAAATTGTTTGATGAAAGTCCAACAGAGACTCAAATGATCAACTCGAAGTTCAAATTACAACCGCATCACAGATATTTGCAACCTTTCATCAATACTGCGTTCACTCACACCGGTCAATCGAGATTATATACCCAGTTCCATTTCAAACTCGTTCGAGAATTTGGGAAATGGGGTGAAGCGCGCGCGAGAATAGTAACTCGTTTTCTTTGGTTGAATGCCACACAGCATTTCCATATATAAACAATTTATATATAAAAATTGAAAAATAAATTGTTACGTATTAGTTTGAATAAATGCAATGAATTTAAATCAATATTTTATAACATAGCTGCATTTCATGTAGAGGAAAGATAAAAAAAAAACAATGATGTATAAATGTAAAGAAAGAAAAGTAATTGTGCTGAATCCATTTGAACTGAAAGGATTTTTTCATGTGTGTATACACTCACGTTAAAATGATTGTTCCGTGTGGGAACTGAGTCTTGGAGAGACGATCCACGTATATACGGACGTGTAAAAACTTCAACGAGTCTCGATCTGTTTATTGATGCATTCAAAATTGTACCACTCGAATTGCTTGATTTTATTTTAGTCGACGATGAGATGGACGTGCCACCGCTTGTTTGACTGGTCAAATTTGGATTGCTTCCCTTCCGATCAGGAAATACAAGATGTTCAATGTTTGTTGTGTATCCTGGATCATTTCGTACGATATCCTGAAGCGTAATCCGTGCGCTGGTACTAGAAAAAAAATAAACAAATACATCCAACGGATATTACAAAAGAAAATTGCAAGAATAAAAATTTCAAACTAGCTCCAACTTTCTACTCAATTTCTCATCTCTAATTTCTTTTTAATAAATAAATAGAAAAATCGGGCTATTGACGATAAAATTAAATATTACACTCGACTTAATTACAATAATATACTAAAGATTGATTATTATATTAATCATCAGTGATTATTTTTATATTTTCAGATGAATTGATTTGAATTAAATAAATTTTCTACTTAAAATCTCATCCCTAATTTTTTTTTTTAATAAATAAATAGAAAAATCGTACTAGTGATGATAAATTTAAATATTACACTCTACTTGATTACAATAATATACTAAATATTAATTATTATATTAATTATCAGTGATTATTTTCATATTTTTAGATGAATTGATTTGAATTAAATAAATTTTCTACTTAATTTCTCATCCCTAATTTTTTTTTTAATAAATAAATAGAAAAATCGTGCTATTGATGATAAATTTAAATATTACACTCTACTTGATTACAATAATATACTAAATATTAATTATTATATTAATTATCAGTGATTATTTTCATATTTTTAGATGAATTGATTTGAATTAAATAAATTTTCTACTTAATTTCTCATCCCTAATTTTTTTTTTAATAAATAAATAGAAAAATCGGGCTATTGACGATAAAATTAAATATTACACTCGACTTGATTACAATAATATACTAAATATTAATTATTATATTAATTATCAGTGATTATTTTCATATTTTCAGATGAATTGATTTGAATTAAATAAATTTTCTACTTAATTTCTCATCCCTAATTTTTTTTTTAATAAATAAATAGAAA